>JAYESA010000012.1:32339653-32612153 GCA_036927795.1 Iris macrosiphon
TTCTTGTTTACCCGTTTCTTCTACCATAGTTAATATTGTTCATTGTTTCTCGTCTTGTATTATATTCTCTATTTCTGTTTATAGTCATTATCAATTAATTAGAACTGCTATTGGATTATACTTCGCTCCATTCCTGACTGGAAAATATTTTTTAGAGGATCCGAGAGATTGGTATCCGACATACGACAGACCCCGACCTATAGATGGTGCAGACTTGGACCCACTAGTTCTGGAGTGACTGTCGGGAGATCTAGCTGGAATTACTTATTAGCATAGTTAGTTCTCTTTAGCATTTTGGCACCGAATTTGTTTTTGGCTTGTTTGTGGTTTTAAACGAAAGAATGAAGATGTATTCAATATAGGGTTTACACGGAACCCGTCTTCTTTGGTTTACAAACAAACTTGTACAATTTGATCCTATACGAGGATATGGGAGTACAATTTATTTAATCTGGATAGATATTGCTATAGGTGTCTGATCTGCAGTCGATCACTTTAGCCCTTGGACCACACGATGTTGAAGAAGTGCCGTAGAAGACAGGAAGCAGCTTCGAAGGTTGCAGAAGAGGGTGGATGCACGATGCCAAAGTCGTCGATCCCTACTCTTTGCCTGAGCTCCGAGTGCTCTCTCTCTCTCTCTCTCTCTCTCTCTCTCTCTGGTTCGATCTTTCAATTCGTTGACCCTTGATCTGATATTGGTATTCTTGACCAATTTTCTGACCTCTGGTTCGATCTTCTAATTTTTGTCGACCCTTGATCTGATATTGGTATTCTTGACCAATTTTCTAACCTCTGGTTCGATCTTTTAATTTTTGTCAACCTTTTCCCTCATTAATAGAGGTCTCTATTTATAGAGTTTTAGTGACAGTGACCACTCCGTCGGTATAACAACCGAGGAATGGAAAATACAGCACCCTTTTACATAACGGTTAAAGTAATCAATGCCTACGTATAGATGATCTTTTGAATGAGCGTGTGACGCGGGTCCAACTAAGGGGACACAACGCGTACAATTGCTACTAAGATCACGGCGTAAAAGCCATGTAGGTTGGTATCCATTGTGTAAAAGAGGTTAGCATAGAAGCCAAATATCTGTCACCTTGGCATAGAAGCCAAATAGTTATCAAACCGGCATAGAAGCCAAACAGACGTAGAAGCCGAACAAGCGTAGAAGCCGAGTGGTCGTAGAGGCCGAACAGGCGTAGAAGCCGAAGGGGCACAGAGGCCGAACAGGCATAGAAGTCGAAGGGTCGTAGAGGCCAAACAGGCGTAGAAGCCAAAGGGGCACAGAGGCCGAACAGGTGTAGAAGCCGAAGGGGCACAGAGGCCAAACAGGCGTAGAAGCCGAAGAGGCACAGAGGCCGAGCAGGCGTAGAAGCCGAAGGGGCACAAAGGCCGAACAGGCGTAGAAGCCGAAGGGGCACAGAGGCCGAACAGGCGTAGAAGCCGAAGGGGCACAGAGTCCGAACAGGCGTAGAAGCCGAAGGAGCACAAACGCTGGATGGGCGTAGAAGCCGCTGCGTACCGTGCCACAGAGCTGATATGGACGTTTTAGTCGAAATTATGGCTTTTGAAGATATAATCAAATCTCTTGCATTAAATGTCGAGATTTGCCACCATCCTGTGCATTAAATGTGGAGGCGTGTTCTTTGACGGTCTGCAACCCTTTCTGCGCATCAGTCGCAGAGACGTGCCTTGAGAAATTGTTACCGCTTTGTGCATTAGACGAAGAGACGTGCCTCGAACCCCGTACGGAGTACAGCTTTTGGTGCAGCAGGCAGTTTGTCTACTGCAGAACGTAAACAGCTTGCGTTTTGCCTGTGTAAAATAAGGCAGCATATCCCTCCGTGCTTGGAAAAGCAGTTTACGCGAAGGGGATGGCGGTATTTGACAGCCTGGTCCGCAGTGCTGTGCCATCATTATAGCCGTCGCTTGGGTAGTCGAGCCGTATCCCTTTGTCAGAAGTCCAGATGTCAGGCTTATTGTAGGCTCTGACAGGTTCATTACAGGATCTGACAGGTTCACTTCGGGGAATACAAAGCGTCTCTTGTACACCTCAATGCTGCGTATGAGAGGGGAGGAGTTTTACGCCCTGGAGGCGATGAGGCACCCTGTCTACGCTGAAGCGGCTTTGGACGTACTGTCTTACGCGGATGGTCCTTCAAGCTTTTATGTTTCACGCTCTGTTTTAGCAGAAAAGGCTCTGTTGCACGCCTGATGGCTCTGAATGCCTCTGCTTACGCTGCTCTGCACCGATATGCCGCGTATAGTCATCCGGCATATTTTTCATGCTTCTACAAGACCCCCTTCAAAGCTTTCAAATTCCTCGGAAGTTGGAACGCTTTGAACGAAGCATGAACCGCACCTTGTGACTCGAAACATTTCTGAATAGAGCGTTGAAACGGTCGATGCCGACTTTATGGCGGATTTATTGGGGACCGGTGTGACCCCTTTCGCCTATAAAAAGGCTGGGGGAGTTAGCCTGTTCTTTCCATATTTTTATCACCACGCAGAGATGATCGCCGGAGTTCGCCGGGTCGATTTGAGGAAGAAGGAGATCATGTTCTTCCAGCGTGTAAAGAGCGAAAAAAGACAGCGTCTTCGAGCAAGTGTCCACTGCAACGATGGATCATGGAAGGATATCTTAGCCTCCCTTGCTCGGGATAATCAGCAACTTTATGTGGCTGTTCTTCGGGAGAAGGGAAGGGTCGTATTAGACCATACTGCTTGCAAGCGGTGTCTTCTCCTGTTATACTCTCGGGGATGAGAGAGAAGACAAGCTGTAACAGCCGTCTCCCCGGACTGAGTTGTGTTTAATACCTCAACCCAATCTGCCATGGCGCACGGAGCATGGGATCTGCATAATTTATGCGAGCCCCAACTCTGTCTTTCTCTCGCCACTGATCATCTCCTTCGAAGAAGAGGAAGACCTGCACCAATGCGAGAACCCGGTAGAACGGATTCTGGCGGCGATCTTCCGGCGACGATGATGAGGAAGCCCTTTATAGATGGGATTTCCCTCATATGTAATCATGAAAATGAAAAAAAAACCCTTGTAGATTGGATTTCCCTTATATGTAATCATAACTTTAATCTTTTAATAAAATTGTCTTGCTTCTTCATATGATCATCTTGTCATACGTTGCTGTTTGAAGTCTGAATATGTGTAGCTTCAACACGTCTGATTCTGTACGCCAACTCTGTAGAAAGAGTGTTAGGTCCTGTCCTTTACGCATAGCGAATAGTCCATAGAACGCTTGTTTAAGCATTTTGAACATTTAGGACTGTCTTGCTGCTAGGACTGAGGAACCGCGTAGGGCTCTGAACTTCTGATGAACAGAATTTTTGTTCAGACTTCGTCTTCAAGAGTGACTTCTCGAAAATCCTTTAGAATAGGGTCGAGAAATGGCTGTCAAAACTGAGTTTGCCATCTTGATAGACGAGATATTTAGACTGGAGTCTGGATGAACCTCCAATTGACCCGAGAAGAGTAATTTCTTAATGTTTGAACTCTTGTATGCTTCGGGTACTTGGGATATATTGAGGCCAAGATGGAGTATCTTCTGTGTGAACTCCTGTAATTGACCGTCTTGAGTTCGGATATACGAAAAGTCAGATATCCGTAGCGTAGATGAGCTAAAAATCTTGAGTTCGTAGGCCTGTTGAGTGTAGAAAGCCACCGAGCATGAGATCATCGATTTGGAGCTGCTGAGCGTAAAGTCGTAGGTTTGTAGCCTCTCGAGCGTAAAAGCTACAGAGCACAAAGGCATCCGGGCATAAAACCATAGACTGATAGCTTGCGAGCATAGAACCGTAGATTTGTTGCTGTCGGGCGTAGAAAGCTCCTTAGCGTAGAACTATAGATTTGTCGCCTGTGAATGAAAGAAATCTTCCGAGCGTAGAGGTTGCGGATCTGTTGCCTCCGAGCATAAACTAAGCGCCACCGAGCGTGAGATCATCGATTTGGTACCTGCTGAGCGTAAAAAGTCGTAGGTTTGTGGCCTCTCGAGCATAAAAGCTACCGAGCACAAAGGCATCCGGGCGTAAAACCATAGACTTGCAGCTTGCGAGCGTAAAATCGTAGATCTGTTGCTGTCGGGCGTAGAAAGTCCCTTAGCATAGGAACCGCTGACCTGCTTTTGCACGAAAAACTCTTCGAATCTGCTGACTGTCCGTCTTTCGAGAGTAGCGGGCTGACGTAGCACTCAATCATAACCAAATATTAATTTGTGAGATTTGGTTGGGGGGTTTCGAGGAGCCGCCTGAGGATTCGAGGAGTCGACCCGAACTCTATATATATCCCGAGGTTTGGAGAGAAAAACTTTTTATCCGTCTTCTGCGAGAGAGAGCTTTGATTTTAAGTTTTTTCCCTCGTTCTTTCTCCGAGCACTCCAGGTTTCCAGTAATGGCGCCGAAGCAAACCCTCTCCACCAAGGAAAAGAGCATAGGCTCTTCTTCTCGTCCTTCTGCCCCGACGAGGGAGTCTTCGGTGGGGCCAGGCGAACTTCCTTCTGAGCGAAGTATTCTGCCGACGAGTAGCGCACCCGGCCTTAGAGGTATAGCCATTTGGGAATGACAAAGAACGACAAAAAATCCTTCGCACATGTTGAACGTGACCGTGCTAGGTCATCTTCTGTGCTGGTAGCCTCTTTGAGGAAGATGACACACGGAGACGTTTTCATCTTTTACGTCCACATTTTTAATGTGTCAGCGTAAAAACTCCATGTCTTCGCAGTTATGAGCGTAAAAGCTCTGGCTGCCGAAGACTTGGTGTATACTTTTTAGTTTTACGCTTTGGATGGGTCCTCCAACATAATAACTAGAATTTTAGTAGTCTGGCGTAAAGCACGGACCGTATACCACCAATTACGCTTCAGGATATGACTCCTGGCGTAGGATGACCGAATTTTGTATAGTCTTGGCGTAAAGCACAGACTGTCGCTTCTTGGTCTTTATGTTGCAAGGTTCGTAATAACGTGTTTTCCTTGTATTTTTGCAGTCGACTTGTAGGAGTCTCCACTGGCCGAGGTGATGGAATCCGCTGCTGGGATGCTGCACTCGAACTACTTGGAGGATCTGTCGCATGTGACATTTCCTATCTCCGGACCCCAGTATCCCGAAGGGAGGGGGATCTTGATATCGGCTCAGGGCGAGCGAATGTTGCTGAGCATGCTCAACGGCGAGCCCCTAACGTACGTGGACGGGGAGCAGTACATCAAGCCGGCCTTCCTCTTCGGGGATATGATAGACAAGCAGTCCCAGACGAAGCCCAAGAGAGAACCCTGGGTTTTCCCTGTCGAGAGCGTGGTCTTGTATCTGCCCACGATGCCGAGAGATTATTCGATCTCGGCTTTCTTCCATGCCACACATCGCAGGAGGATATCGTGGACGCTGACTCCTGACCTTCACGGGAAGCCGGGGAAGATCTTTCATCTGAAAGGAGCCGACCGGGGGTCGTTTGTCAGCCGCCCCACTGGCGTCGTGATGTTGTTCAGGGGGCTGTGCCAGAGCAGCGTCCCGAGTGAAGACAGTTCAATGATCCAGCCGGTGCAATTGTCGACTTTCTGTAATGACTTCATGGTACGAGGGGGGGTATACCCCAAGAAGAATCCTCGGTGCAATGGGTGGATTACCCCAACAAATCTCCGATGGTCCTGCCTAGTTGACTGGGCTTTGAAGCATTTCCGGAGAGGGCTGGAGGTCATCGAACTGTATGCCGTCGTGAGCGTGACGAGTGTTGGGTTGCCTCCCAACCCTAACCTCTTTCTGGCGCTGATGGAGCGATACATTTCGCTCACCGGGACCTTCGCTGTAGCGCCCCGTTCCCCCGGTGCGGGGAGCGCGGTTAAGAAACACAAACGGTATCGTTCGATCTGGATAGATTGAATTAAGAACTCGTCCTCGTTATGGATTTGTTTCTTCCGAATCGATTCCCATATTCAGTAGACTGCGTCCCAAGGATCGGCTTAGCGGCAGAGTTAGGAGGGACCTCTCCGCTGCTATCTTTTATTGCCTCGGTTTTCGATGTCGCTTGTTACTTTCGTGCTTTGAGTTGGTTTTAGGATTTGCTTGTTTTCCTTGAACGATTTTGATGGTTTTCATTGTTTTTATTCATTGACTTGCATTTCAATTCCGAGATTGGAAAGAGAGGAAGGAATATTGATCGAGCTGTTCATGTGCAGGTGAACGAGCAGTAGGCGGCTTGCGAGCGGAGTCGTGAAGCGCCTCTTTCCTTCTTCTTTCATCAATCAAAGTGAGTGGCTACCAACCCGATTAGCTAGCCCTGCTTCCAAGCTTTACTTCTCTTCGCCCCGATCAAACGATACCAAGTAATAATAAAAAAAACCAAGATAAAAGAGAATAGACTTGGTTAATACTGCTTGTCAATCAAACTCGTGAACGGTTACTTACTTGCATGCTTGTTCATTCGGAATATTCATCATATGCATCAATTATAGTTAGAATGCATCTTCTTCTATAATTGTGCTATCAATGCATTATATCTATGCATTTCTCGTGTTGCCTCAACTGTGTGAATGGATAACTTAACTAAACAACGTGTGTTCGATCATGGACAACTTGTGCATAAGGGTATAAGTTCTGCGGACGGTCGCTGGGGCACTGGCGCCGATCCGATCTGGGCGGAACTTCGTGTGTAGTCATCGTGTGCGGACTGGATGGCTTGTAACGCATCGTGTGTTTATCGTGTATCCATTATGAGCTCTCGTTGCATGCTATCCTAGTCCATGACTAGTCCATTATGGCTATCAAGCCAGTGATCACCTGTGGCATAGTCATCGTGTGCGGACTGGACGGCTTGCAACGCATCGTGTGTTTATCGTTGCATCCTATCCTTGTCCATGACTATTTCTACCCTGTATATTTAAACCTGTTGCATACTAACTTGTGTGTTCGTGGCAGGGAAGGCATGGTAAGTATTGTGCAGGTAATTCAGACGGTCAGGTAAAATCCACCCAACGGTGGCACGTTCATTTCTGTAATTCTATATGCTGGTTACTTGTAAATGAACTAAGGCAAGATAGAAACCCACAAATATGCATGCTTCACTAAATAACGTATTGATTGGCATAGTTCGGCTAGCTCGCCTTCACCAGCATGTTTCGATATGCTGACCCTCGTTGAAACAGGTTCTCCGCACTAAGGCGAACCGAGTGAGGGGCCGAAGTCATCTTCCCGATCCAGTCCAGCTGTTGGCGCATCTTCACTGTGCCCCTTGAAGCATTTTGAAGCCAGAAGCTGCAACTCTTCATACACAAATACAGCTCCGTGGCAAAGCCGTCCTCCAGCCTGGAGGTCTATACATTTTGAGTTTATAAAGGGATGTAATGTACAGGACTGCTATCTCATTTTGAGTCAATACTTTTGTAAGTCGTTCGGCATATTAGATGACTCGTTCAGGAGTTTGTAATAGATGATCATTATCAATAAAGAGAACTTTTCCATGTTTCAAATCTGTGTTTTAATTTATCTGCGTACTCTGAATATGTGCTTGCTATACAAAAATACTCTAGCCTTGTGCAAGCGCAACCCCAGGCCCGCACGGCATCACGATTCGGGGGACGCTCCAACGATTCTACGAAATCGGGTCGTGACATAGTGGTATCAGAGCACAGATTCAAAGTTCCTTTGACTTCGTGCTGGAAAAGTTCCTTTAACAATTAATTCCTGTGCGAACTCTTGAACTCGCTAGGCCAAAATGAGATACGTTCATGCAATAAGTCTATAATACATTATGATCCTAATATAATTTACCTTCTTTTGAAAGAATGGTACCAGCGCAATCTGTAGCGCAAGCTCTGAACGAAACACAAAAAAGTAGTTCGGGCACTTCGGGAAGCTCTCGGAGCCAACGAGGCATGTCTCAAGTTGACCCGCTTGAGCGGGTGATGCAGATGTTAGAATCGCAACGACAACGAGACGATGCTCGCCAAGCCAAGCTCGAGGGCAATCTAGAGACCCGATTCTCAGTCCAACAGAAGCAGGTAGATGCCCTGCAACAGATTGTTCAGACTTTGGCTGCCAACCATTCTGCCGCAACAGCAACGACTCCTGTGGAATAGCCCGTGCTTGAAGTAGAGACGCCACAAATCCCAAGGCCGAGGGACGTGACTGCCTTCAACTTGGGCCACTTCAAGGAAGTCTGCAACACCCCATTCAACGGGACTGAGGACCCAGTGGTAGCTCTAGATTGGCTAGCAGAACTTGAAGATCACTTCATTCTGCTAGAGGTCCCCGAAGAGAAGCGCGTCGCCTGCGCGCAACTCCAGCTCCGCCTCAACGTACACGATTGGTGGAACGTGCATCGACGATCTCTCCAATTTGATCACGGAGAGGAGGCGATCTCGTGGACGACCTTTCGTGCCGCGTTCGAAGAGGAGTTTATACCCCCTCCAGTACAACGTCAAATGGAAAATAATTTCGTGCAACTGAGGCAGGGCAGTATGACTATGAAGCAGTACTCCGCCGAATTCAACCGACTCTCCAAATTCGCTAAGGCCTATTTACCTGATGTAGCGAGTTGAGCCAGAAGGTTTGAAGGTGGACTACGCCCTGCCATCCATTCGCACGTGGTCAATAATCAGTACGGGATAATGCGTGAAGTCATGAATCATGCCTTATCCCTCGAACCGCAGTATCCTTACGTTTCTACCGGCGCTGTGCATACCTATAATCACAAACGCCATAGCGACGAGAGAGGAAACAATGCAGTAAAGCGTCCTAACCACGGCGGTCCTCGGAGAGGAAATCAAGAATGGTGTAACTTCTGTAAGAAATCTGGGCACACCATTAATCATTGTCGTAAGAGACTTGGGTTATGTCTTGCTTGTGGCAATCTAAGCCATGCCATAAATTCCTGCCCGAACCTTCCTGATCGTCGTCCTCGACGAGATAATCCCTAACGGTAAGCATTATTCCTAAGTTTCGGGACGAAACTTCCAATTGGTTGGGTAGGATGTAGCGCCCCGTTCCCCCGGTGCGGGGAGCGCGGCTAAGAAACACAAACGGGATCGTTCGATCGGGATAGATTGAATTAAGAACTCGTCCTCGTTATGGATTTGTTTCTTCGGAATCAATTCCCATATTCAGTGGACTGTGCCCCAAGGATCGGCTTAGCGGCAGAGTCAGGAGGGACCTCTCCGCTGCTATCTTTTATTGCCTCGGTTTTTGATGTCGCTTGTTGCTTTCGTGCTTTGAGTTAGTTTTGGGATTTGCTTGTTTTACTTGAACGGTTTTGATGATTTTTATTATTTTCGTTCATTGACTTGCATTTCAATTCCGAGATTTGAAAGAGAGAAAGGAATATTGATCGAGCTCTTCGTGTGCAGGTGAACGAGCAGTAGGCGGCTTGCGAGCGGAGTCATGAAGCGCCTCTTTCCTTCTCCTTCCATCAATCAAAGTGAGTGGCTACCAACCCGATTAGCTAGCCCTGCTTCCAAGCTTCACTCCTCTTCGCCCCGATCAAACGATACCAAGTAATAATAAAAGAAACCAAGATAAAAGAGAATAGACTTGGTTAATACTGCTTGTCAATCAAACTCGTGAACGGGTACTTACTTGCATACTTGTTCATTCAGAATATTCATCATATGCATCAATTGTAGTTAGAATGTATCTTCTTCTATAATTGTGCTATCAATGCATTATATCTATGCATTTCTCGTATTGCCTCAACTATGTGAATGGATAACTTAACTAAACAACGTGTGTTCGATCATGGACAACTTGTGCACAAGGGTATAAGTTCTGCGGACGGTCGCTGGGGCACTGGCGCCGATCCGATCCGGGCAAAACTTTGTGTGTAGTCATCGTGTGCGGACTGGATGGCTTGCAACGCATCGTGTGTTTATCGTGTATCCATTATGAGCTCTCGTTGCATGCTATCCTAGTCCATGACTAGTCCATTATGGCTATCAAGCCAGTGATCACCTGTGGCATAGTCATCGTGTGCGGACTGGACGGCTTGCAACGCATCGTGTGTTTATTGTTGCATCCTATCCTTGTCCATGACTATTTCCACCCTGTATATTTAAACCTGTTGCATACTAACTTGTGTCTTCGTGGCAGGGAAGGCATGGTAAGTATTATGCAGGTAATTCAGACGGTCAGGTAAAATCCACCGAACGGTGGCACGTTCATTTTTGTAAATTTTATATGCTGCTTACTTGTAAATGAACTAAGGCAAGATAGAAACCCAAAAATATGCATGCTTCACTAAACAACGTGTTGATTGGCATAGTTCGGCTAGCTTGCCTTCACCAGCATGTTTTGATATGCTGACCCTCGTTGAAACAGGTTCTCCGCACTAAGAAGAACCGAGCGAGGGGCCGAAGTCGTCTTCCCGATCCAGTCCAGCTGTTGGCGCATATTCACCGCGCCCCTTGAAGCATTTTGAAGCCAGAAGCTGCAACTCTTCATACACAAATGCAGCTCCGTGGCAAAGCCGTCCTCCAGCCTGGAGGTTTATATATTTTGAGTTTATAAAGGGATATAATGTACAGGACTGCTATCTTATTTTGAGTCAATACTTTTGTAAGCCGTTCGGCATATTAGATGACTCGTTCAGGAGTTTGTAATAGATGTTCATTATCAATAAAGAGAACTTTTCCATATTTCAAATCTGTGTTTCAATTTATCTGCGTACTCTGAATATGTGCTTGCTATGCAAAAATACTCTAGCCTTGTGCGAGCACAACCCCAGGTCCGCACGGTATCACGATTCGGGGGACGCTCCAACGATTCTACGGAATCGGGTCGTGACATTCGCCACTTCGCTGGGGGAGTTGGGGTTGGCCCTCCACGAAATGGTAGCGATCTCGAGACTGCCGATGGGGGATACCCCGTATGAAGAGTATGTTACTACCAACCGAGAGTTGGCCGATTCTGACCCTCGGGTTGTGGAGGTGTACCAGGAGCAGATGTGCCACTACCTCGCATGCACTACTTTTTATAATGAGCCTTCTGACTTGGCTCACACCACTAAGTGGATGTCCTACCTCTTCTTCCACCGGGCCAGGGCTGTCAAGTCGGTGAAGGTTTTGAGGGACAAGCATGAGCCCGTGAACTGCTTGGGCATGCTCAGTGCCGAGGTCGTTGAGGATCTTATGGAGGAGGCTAAAGCTCCAGATCAGTTCCTCGCTGACGGGGTAGGAAAGTACCCTGAAGGCACTAAGGCCTATAGCTATTTGAGACGTTGCCGCAGGCCTTTGTCTGAGGAAGCCAAGCTGGCTGGCTTTCTCTTCCTATGGCTGCATCGAGTAGTGGTGCCTGGCACCACGTCCGTGGACCGTATTCATCGTAATAGCCTGTAGTGTACCGTATACAGGCTGGACTGAGAGCCATGACTGACGGACTACTCATCGATGAAGCTCGACGTGATAGCTTTCCCCGAGTAGAGTTACCATACCTGTACTTGATGGGATGGTTAATTCTCCACAACCCACGGGTGATGTCTCCCGGTCCTGGTAGCAGCGCGGGGGGTAGTTTCTTGCTGAACTACAAGGGCTCCCTCTGGAACGTGAACATAGTCGTGGACTGTCGGCTGACGCTGGGCCTCAGTCATTGTTGGAAGCTCTTCTGCACTGTCCCTTCTGTACACCGTAATCAGTCGGGGATTAGGCTAGAGGATTTAGGCGGAGAAAAGACCAATCTTTCTCCGGAGGCCTTCAATTGGTTGGTCTGCATCAGACCCTCCTATTTGCTGTACAGAAGCGAGGATCATTGCTTCTTCGAGCCTTACTTGCCCAGTCGGTTCGCCAGGTAGTTTGGGTACGATCAGCTGCACGTGGGCAACACCATCACCAGCTTCAGGTCCAGGGGCAGACTCATTGATGGAGCCAGGGGATGGCGGTACTTCATCATGGGCTGCACGGGAGCAATCTTTATTGAGCCGGTTGCTACCCTCTCCACGGAGCTGCGTATCCTCCATTCGTATGCCCAGTTCTATGTGGCGATCAACACCCTCCATCGTGATTTTGACACACGTGGAAGCTTCAGGGTGCCTTCTTCCAAGCCTGGGGGAAGAATCGAAGTCCCCTCGGTTTCATCTGACGAGGGTGAGGAGTCCGTCACTCCGGATGAGCCTCTGGTGTCGGTGCCGAGGTGCGAAGTGCCTCCGCCTGCGGGGGCACTGGCGGTCTCTGGGAAGCGAAGGGCTCCTGTCTCGAAGTAGACTTCCCCTCGCAAGAGGAAGAAGAAGACGACTGATCGCCCTCTCCGGATTCCTGGCGTTGAGGCTCCTAGAGAGGAACCTGCTGCCTCTCCTATTGGGGATGTCCCTTTGATCGGAGGTTCCCCGCCTCTCGGAGGGGGACTCTTAGTTTCGGCAGGCGGTGTCAGAGAACTCCTGCTTGAGGCTGCCGTTGCTGCCACTGCCTCCGGTAGTAGAATAAAATCGCCCGCATGGCCGAGACAAATGGAAGAATCTTCCTCTAGACCAGCAACGGAGGATACTCCTGCTGCGTCCGTGAGCATGACCAGCGAGGTTCCAGCTGACGAACCTCGAACACGTCTCGCTAGAGGCTTGGTGGAGCTCCTGGCGATGTCGGTTGGCCCACCTCCTTCTCCAGGTATGACAGTTTGTATTGCGTCATTAAGGCGTGATATAGCTACATCGGCTGCAGACGCGGCATATATACCGTTGGCTACGGGTAAAGGTCATCTTTATGTCTCCTCTTAGAAAGATTACTATCATATTGATATCAACTTTCTTGTCCTCTTTTCAGGGGATAGCGTCCACGGGGAGTATAGCGTTGAAGCGCATTCTGGCTCTGCTCGGGCTCCTGCCGATGATACAGAGGCGTCCAACTTCGATGAGGAAATGGCTTCGGGGGCCAGTACGCCCGGAGTAGTTTCGTCACCTCAAGAGAAGGACGAACCCGTCATCGTGACCTCGCCTCTTGCGAGTATGGCAATGACTTCGACCATCGTTGCCGTACCTTCTTCGGTCGTACCACCTATCGAGGCGGCGGCTGTGGCCACCTCGTCTGCAATCGTCCTTGGAGGGGAACTCGCCAATATCGCGGCCACTCCTGGCGTCCAACCAGATCTAGTTGTGCTGACCGAGCTGTATACCGGCACCTTCTACGCCAATTTAAATACGCTGATAACAATGGTGTTGGCCAAGAATCTGGATTTTGAGAGCCTGAAGAAGGCTTCCCAGTTTTCGATTGGGGCCGTCAGAGCGTTCGGCAATTCCGGGGTAGCTGACGCCCTGGAGGCGATGGTTAATGGGTTGGAGCAACCCATTAACGAATACTTGTAGCTGACTCGGCGCAGTTTTGAAGCCGAAGTCTAGGCCAGATACGACTCCATGATTGTGCGGCTTACCAAACAGCTGGAGAGCTTAGATAATTCGATCAAAGCATATAAGCTGGAGATGGATAAAAGAAAAGCCGTCGTGGAGGAGGCTCTTGCTCTTGAGACGCAGTGCCAATCCGAGCACGAAGGGAACGCAGTGAGGGTCCGCAAGTTGAAGGAGAAACTCGCTCGGGCAGAGGAGTGGGCTTCTCAGTCGCTGGCAGGTCTAGGCGTAGCGTCTGGTCGACTGAGCACCGCACGACGGGACCTGGATCGTGCAGAAGCTGCCCGAGCTGGCTCTCTCTGGGCAAGGGCCGAGCTATCCTTTATGAACAATCCTGAGGCATGGCTGGAACGGGCCCGCGCTGATGCCTTAGTTTCCAAGGGCGAGAAGGTAGCTGCACTGGCGAAGTTGATTTGCGATCTGACTGCTCCCCCGCAATGATGTACCCTTTCTTGCTTTTAGCTTCCCCAATATAATTCTGCTCTTTTTGGAAATAAAGCGAATCTTTTCTGACTTTGTGGACCCATCATTTCGGAATGTAAATACAGGTTTAGGTGAGAGTGATATCAGAGGTAGTATGGACGTGATAAACTCTCGATAAAACTTCTAGCAGGACATATCTATTCAGAGGTCATACGGACATGATAGAATTATGACCTAGCTAGCTTCGTTTGTGGAAGTAGTTTTGTCAGAATTTGGATTCCCGCTATATTCCACTTTGGGGTAGAGGAGTTTAAGCATAGTACCTCTTAAGGAATTTACCGTTGATAGGAGCCATTAATAGGTCTCTATTAGGCTGGGCTAACCTGTAAGCGCCATTCGAGAACGTTGTCTAGATCGCATAAGGACCTTCCCACTTGGGCTAAAATTTCCCTTTACTCCTATGAGTGAGAATCATCGGCCTTCTTACGGCTAAGACTAGCTCGCCGGCTTTGAATACTCTTTCCTTTACTTTATGATTAAAAGCTCTGGAAATGCGTGCTTGGTAGAGCGCGATATGCTGTTGAGCTTGGAAGCATTTCTCGTCTAATCCTTCCAGCTCTTGAAGCCTTAACAGGTCATTCTTTTCTCGAGTCAGCTCACTAGCCACGGCTATCCGGAGCGACGGAATCTGGATTTCGATGGAAAGAACTGCTTCGCTCCCGTAGACCAGTAAAAAGGGGGTACAACCTGTCGGTGTCCGTAGCGTTGTGCGGTATGTCCAGAGACATTTGCCCAGCTTCTCGTTCCAGTCTCTTTTGTTCGAAGAGACAAACTTCTTCAGGAGTTTGATAATGGTCTTGTTGAAAGCTTTCGCCAAACCATTAGCAGCTGGATAATATGCCGTAGAGGCAATATTATATATTCGATTTCTATCGCAAAATCGATGAAACGCTTGGCTGATGAATTGAGGCCCATTGTCATGGATTATCCTTCGGGGAATCCCAAAGCGATAAATGACGTGGTGCTTGATGAAGCTGATTACGTCAGACGCTTTTACCTCAGCAAGAGGGATCGCCTCCGCCCATTTGGAGAAATAATCCGTGATGGCCAGTATAAACCGGTGACCTCTAGAAGAAGACGGGTGAATAGGACCAACGATGTCCATACCCCATGCTTTGAAAGGCCAGGACGGTTGATGTATGAAGTCTGCATGAACCTGACAGGCTCTGCATTATCTTGCATAGCTGATCGCGTCTATGATCATAGTGGGCCAGTAATAGCCCATTCTCCTAATACGATCCTGCAGCTTAGGGCTGGGCTGATGCGCTCCGCATACGCCGTCGTGAGCTTCCCGGATAATCTGCTGTGCTTCTTCGTCTGAGAGATATCTTAATAGCAGTCCGTCATAGGTCCGACGATATAGGCATTGTGAAGATGCATCGAAGTAGAAGCGTAATGATCGTCTCTTGACGGATACTGCTTCTCTGGGGTCCTCTGGCAAGATTCCGTATACGACAAAATCTATGAAAGGACTTTTCCAGTCTCTTCCAGGGGGATCTGTGTTCACAGCGTAGCTGCGTTCTATGTGAAAGTTGTTCTTCACACAGAATAAATCTCTGTTAAGAAGGATTACCTAATTCTGCCTTCTTATAGGAGTGGCTAAATCCGCAGCTAGACTGGCTAGGGCATCAGCTTCCAGATTCTGGGATCGAGGTACATGCTCTAGGAAGAACCCTTTGAATGTCATGGCTATCTCGACCGTTGCTTGGTGATAGGGGATGAGGTTTGGATTTCGGACTTTATATATTCCTCTGACTTGATTGATGATAAGCAGAGAATCACCGAAAGCTTCCAGGGACTTGACCCCCAGCTCTTTAGCGACTTGGAGCCCGATTAACAGAGCGTTGTATTTTGCCACATTGTTGGAGAAGGGTTCGTTAAGAGAATATGCCCGGTAGATGACGAGTTTATCAGGAGTGACCAGGACGATTCCTACCCCTGAAACCACGTTTCCCTGGGGACCAGTCTTGGAGGCGCCGTCGAAGAACAGTTGCCATGTGTCACTTTCCATTGCGGAATTACATTCTGCAACTTCGTCGGAGATGTCTTCGTATAATTTAGAGGCCTCCGGGATCGGATGAGCAGATAGGAAGTCAGCCAGCGCTTGGCCTTTGATGGACTTCTGCGGGACGTACACCATGTCATATGGTGTTAACAGCATCGCCCAAGTTGCGAGTCGGGAATTAAGAATACTCGGTTTGCTCATCAGTACTCGAAGAGGGTTGATCCTGGAGATTATATGAATAGTCTGGCCGGTGACATAGTGCTACATCTTCTGGATAGCGAACATCAGAGCCAAATATTCTTTCTCCACTGGGTTGTACCGGTGTTCGGCTTCGACCATCATCCTGCTGAGGTAGTAGATAGCCTGTTCATGTCCCACGTCGTTCTTTTGTGCGAGAAGAGCTCCTAGCGAATGATCCATCGCTCGAATGTACAGCAAGAATAGTTTTCCCATGATGGGAGGCACCAGAACTGGCGGACTGGTGAGGTAGCATTTGATATCCCCGAATGCTTGCTGACAGGTTTCGTCCCATACGAAGGATACACCTTTCTTCATGAGATGCGAAAAGGGCTGACATCTTCCCGAGAGGTTGGATATGAACCTCCGGATATAAGCCAGACGGCCTTGAAATCCCCGGAGTTCCCTCAGATTGCGGGGCGATCGCATTTCTACGATGGCCTGGACTTTGTCAGGGTCCATCTGGATGCCTTTGGCGGTGATGACAAATCCCAGGAATTTGCCATTAGATACACCCAGGAAGGACTTCGTAGGGTTCATCTTGAGTTGATGTTGGCGCATTAACTCGAATACCGTCCTCAAGTCTTGAATGTGATCATCCTTGAGGCGGCTTTTGACTGCTATGTCGTCCATGTAACATTCTACTGTTTTGCGTAAATATTCATGGAATATGCCGCTCATAGCCCGTTGGTATGTAGCCCCGACGTTCTTCAATCCGAAGGGCATGACCGTATAGCAGTACACTCCCAACAGGGTGCAGAAGGCAGTGTGCTTCTCGTCTTCAGGATGCATCTTGATCTGATTGTATCCCGAGAATCCGTCCATGAAAGACATGCGTTCAAAACTGCAGGTGTTGTCGATCATAATGTCCGTGATGGGAAGAGGGAACTCATCATTGGGGCAGGCTGCATTCAGATCTCGGTAATCGATACAGATACGTATTTTTCCATTTTTCTTCATGACTGGGACAACATTGGCGATCCAGTCGGGATGTTGTTCTTCCCGGATGAAACCGTAGGCTATCAACTTCTTGACTTCAGCTTCGATGGCGTCCATCATGTCCGGGCAGAACCGGCGTTGGTGCTGCTTCATAGGCTTCGAGTTGGTCAATATATTGAGCTTATGAGTAGCCACCTTCGGGTCAAGGCCCGACATGTCCTCATAATTCTACGCAAAGACGTCAATATATTCTTTTATCAGCCGGATAACTTCTTCCCGTTCAGCCGGGAAAAGATTATTGCTCATGAATATCGGTTTTGGCGAAAGTTCACTCCCAACGTCAACCTGGATAACTTCGTCTTTGGTTGGAGGTTCCCTCTGCTCGAAGCGAAATTTCCACTACGTATCCATTTGTTGAGCCCAAGGGTCATTCTCAAACGGCTCAAAATCTTGCTCGTCTGCTTCAAAGGAATCTGTCATCACCATATTTGCTGATAATGCTTGTTTGAGAGCTTCAGGTGAGTTGGAGGGCGATGGGCCGTCCTGGGAGGAGGAAAAGATATCCTCGTCTGACTTAAAAGTCGTAAGGGAGGTGGCATATCCTAACCCGAAATAGATTTGCTGATAGCGGGGGTCGCCGTGCGGCGGCGTTCGTCTGCCCCTTCCGTGGTTGAGGCCAGGCCTCCGCTCTAAGTCGTAGCCCATGTTTTGCATGATCCTCAACGCCTGCGGGCTGTATCGGTGAATCTATATTTTTCCAGTATCGTTATCGAAAGGATCTTCTTGGATAGCCGGTTGATTGCACATGCGGCCGAAGACTATTGAACGCTGGCTGCTGTAGGTAGGCGGGACAATGAAGATAGAACCCTCATGCGGTCCATACGTTGTGACGACGTTTGATGATGATGCTGCTTCCCAGATATACGGACGGTAGGAGTTCATAGCTTCCAAGAATTTTTGTGCTATGGGTTCTACCTTGTCACAGGGAGTGGATTCCTGATTTGGAATCTGAGCATTAATGTACTAGAAAAGAGGATGTTTATTATCATCTGGAACTCCGTTCCTGGTCGTGTTTACATCGGTCGGCTGCCCGTTGCGCCGAAGGTTGATGACCAAAGGTGGAGGCTTTTGGTTCAGAGTGACCGCTGGAGAATTGCTTCCTTTTTCTGAGCTAGATTTGTTCAAGTGAATAGCCATAGGCTCTACGGATTTTGGACGAGTGGTTCGTCCTTTCACTCTGATTGACAGTGGTAGTACGGTAGAGGGTTCTCCTGGCTCCCGGTGGGATTCCTTCTCCGTCTCGCCCGATATTTCTTTCGTATGGTCCTGAGAGTACAACACGGCGTCGGAATAGTAGGATGCTACTCCTTTAAACGGGTTTAGGTCGGCAACCTCCGTTTGTACCATTCCTTGGGGGTCTACATTGATGTAGAGTTGAAGGAACGATGTTGTGATCGTGGATCCACGGTCTTCCCAGCAAAATATTGTAGGATATCTCTGAATCGATCACGTAACACGTGGCTACCGATCTGAGGTTGCCAATCTGGATCCTCAGGCGAATCTTTCCCAACGGCTTACTTCTTTCGGCGTTGAAACCCACGATTGTAGTGGAGGTATAAGCCAGTTCGCTGGTAGGAATCCTCAATGGTCTGAGCAGACTGTGAGGGATGATGCTGATTGACGATCCCGGATCTATGTGAATCCGATCGACCTCCATGGAACCGACATACCTGGTGTAATAGAGGGGCCTGTCATGCTTGTTATGTTTTAACATTATATCGTCTTGGGTGAAAGTGATATTTGGGACCACCTCCATCACACTGTGGCATTGAGGACACGCCACTGGTTCTTCGTCGGAGGACTTGAGATGGGTCAAATATGCCTCCGCCTACATCAGTGCTTCACTCAAGGCTAGACGAGTGTCTTGGGAGAGCCTGAGTAGCTCGAAGATGGAGAGCCTGGCCGGTGTATTAGCCAGTTGGGCTAGGATATCGAAGTTGTATGGCTTCTCAAAACCTTTGTTTGGAATGTTTTTTATAAGTTTATCAAAGCGCACTTCTCTTTGCTTCCCTTTATCCGCCGACGTCGGTTTCGAGGGGCTGGCCTCTGGTACGACGGGGCCTGGTCCTGAAGGTTTGGCAGTTGAAGCGTCCGCCGGTGCATCCTCCTGACTCGCTCCGTAGTCGTTGAGGTAGGCTTTCCCTGAACGGGTTGCAGCAAGTACCTCGTCTTCGTCCGATGGCGAAGAAGTTGCGACCATATGGCATGGTTTGCGCTTGGAGCTTCTTCTAGACGTAGCTTTAGTAGCTTTAGTCTCTTCCTCGAGCTCTGACACCAAATCCGGATGAATCCACATAATCTCGCCCTGACGGGTGGTCAGGGGTACCAGGTCATGATTTTGATCCCTAGCTGGAGGGAGATTGATGATGTCCATCGTAGCTCAGGAAATGGGTGTGACACCGTCCATGACCTCTTGGGAAGGCAGATCGCCGAACCGCAGAGAGATCATGTTGGCCGTGACCATCTTCTCGGTGTTGTGCAGAGTGATGGCCTTAGCATCGATCAACCCCTGGATGTTCCTCTTTAGTATGTAACACGCCTTTGTTGGGTGGTGTACGTATCTGTGGAAGATGTAGTATTTGGGGTCGTCAGTACTGCCAACTTCTTGGGGCCGCCTTAGCTCCGGAAGGGAGATCTTGCCACTTTTGACGAGACACTTGAATATACTAGGGATATCGTCGTCGTAGAAAGAGTAGACTTCGACGGGCCTGGAAGTCCCGGGCTTTGTCTGCGTGGTCGTCGTCGTCTTTTGTCTCGACGTATTGACCGTCAGAGCTTCTTTTTCCTTGGAGTTGCGAGGATGGTCGCTGCTGGAAGATGACCTTTTGCCTCTGTCGGAGGCGGAGATCATGATGCCATTGTCGTGCGCCTTGCGACTGTTGTCTTCGGCGGCCACTGTCGAGACGATGAACGAGGGCCACTCATGGAACTGATATGGTCCTGTAAACATCGAAACTACAGGAAGAAGGTTCTTCCTGCAAATTTCTACTAACGTCGAGTCTGGAAGTCCTGGAGGCATCTGTAAGGTGGCGTGACGAAAACGTTCGACGAAGGTGCGAACGTCCTCCTTTTTCCTTTGCTTGACTTCGATGAGAGAGGACATAGACATGTCCATTCCACTCTCGTAGAATCGCGTGAAGAATAAGGCTTTGAAGTCTTCGAAGGAAGTAATGCAGTTGTCCGCCAAGCTAAGGTACCACTGATAGGCTACTCCTGAGAGGCAGCCTTTGAACACCCGAGTGAGGAGGGCGTCGTTCCCTTGTAGCAACACCGTCATCATACTGAAATAGTTTATGTATTGACTTGGTGATGTTTTTTCTTCGAACAGAGCCATAGTCTGAGGTTTGTACTTCAGAGAAAAAGGGACTTTTTTCTAGATAGCTGGGTAAGGCTGGTTGATTCCCAGTTTTTTGAGCTGATCTTTGTGCTTCAAGGCGTCAAACTGGGCCTTCAACTCCTGCACTGCCTGCATCGGATTTTCAGTTGGAAGCGGGGCTACGGCGTAGTACAGAGTTGGTTGTACCGCGACTCCAACGGGAGGTAATATATTCACCGAGTGGGAAGCGGAGGAACTGCTGACTCTTGATCTAGAGCAGGCTCTTGGCTTGGGTTGGATGGTGGTAAGTCCACCCCCACACGTATCTGAGTTGGCGGGACCGACGCTTGAGCCATGGCAGTTGCGTGCTGAGTTAGCATCATCTGGTGCATGTTCTCCATTATGGAATGCATTTGTTTCAGAGATGTCTCCAGTACAGTGATGCGTTATTCCGTATTTCCTGTGCGTTCATCTTCGATGGCGTAAACTCCCATTTCCCTGGGCGTCCTCGAAGGATAAGTATAGGTCACCGCAGAAGTCGACTCTATACTCTCAGCATCTGATCTGGGAGATTGGCGACCCCCAGCGTCAGAATCAGACGAGTACGGAGCTGGTTGCTGTGATCTTGCACGGGTGTTTTGGAACACCCCAGCTTCAGTGTTCCTGAGGAGGTCTTCGAATCTTCTTCAGCTCGGAGGCCCAGAGGGATGACGCCTTGAGCTTGACCCTCCTCTAGGTATGTGTGAAGCCATGTTCACAGATGCATACGTGGGCTCTTCTTCCGAGAAAGACTGAGAGTAGCTCAATCGGTCGAAAATCGACCGTTTTTCTTTAGAACAGCAGCAGTCAATCACAATTTTATGACTATTACAACTTTGCTCTCTAGGGGGCATAATAGACATGTTGGAAGGTCCCCTCTCCTTACGCTTCTGGATTAGGCATTCGCGTAGGTCAGGAGGAGTAGCAACCTGAGCTTGCTTTACGTCGTGGGACTTCGCCTGGCAAAATTTGGAGATTTGCTCAGACTGGCGTAAAGCTGAAGAGGTCCTCAGTCGGCCGTCGGTTTCCCGCGTAACCCGGAGGGTAGGCAGATTGCTTCATCTCGGGCGTAACGGTCGAGGAGTTGAGTATTCTGCTACTTTCTTCCCATCGCAAAAATCACGGTGCTCATCTGGTTCGTCGTAGAGGTCAGATATTGTCTTGCGCCTGGAACGTGATTTGTACTTCTGACCTGGCACTG
The DNA here is from genome assembly GCA_036927795.1 of Iris macrosiphon. NCBI lineage: Eukaryota > Viridiplantae > Streptophyta > Magnoliopsida > Asparagales > Iridaceae > Iris > Iris macrosiphon. The sequence goes on from JAYESA010000012.1 coordinate 32,361,255, forward strand.
AGGCATCACCAAAAGTTTGGTCTGTACTGCGCGTAGCGGGAGACTGGTTTCTGTGAGTAGAGCGCAGTGGATACTTCTGGGTTAGCGCTGAGGCTCTGTCCAAAGTTTTGTCTGTACCGCGCGTAGCGGAAGACTGGTTCCTATGCGTAGAGCGCAGTAGCTACTTCTGGGTTAGCGCTGAGGCTTTGCTCGAAGTTTTGTCTGTACCGCGCATAGCGGGAGACTGGTTCCTACGCGTAGAGCACAGTGGATACTTCTGGGTCAGCGCTGAGGCTTTGCCCAAAGTTTTGTCTGTACCGTGCGTAGCGGGAGACTGAATTTTACGTGCAGGGTACAGAGGGAGCAGTGCTACAACCTCATTTGTCGGAGAGGTCAGAGAGATCGGAGAGTCCACAGGAACGGTAGAGGATGTCTTGGGCATCCAGACCTTGTGCAGCTTCCTATTGTCTTGGACGGAGAGAGATTGAGAGCTACCCCCGGTTCGAAGCATGTCTTCGTAGGCAGACTGGTCGAAATGGACGACCAGTGTCTTCTTTACGGCTCCGATAGATACCGCATCGTGTTGAGCAATTGCTTCCTCGTCAGAAGAGAAAGATGTCCCCAGCAGAGTCGCCATCTTGTTTGTGGTTTTAAACGAAAGAATGAAGATGTATTCAATATGGGGTTTACACGGAACCCGTCTTCTTTGGTTTACAAACAAACTTGTATAATTTGATCCTATACGAGGATATGGGAGTATAATTTATTTAATCTGGGTAGATATTGCTATAGGTGTCTGATCTGCAGTCGATCACTTTAGCCCTTAGACCATACGATGTTGAAGAAGTGCCGTAGAAGACAGGAAGCAGCTTTGAAGGTTGTAGAAGAGGGTGGATGCACGATGCCAAAGTCGTTGATCCCTACTCTTTGCCTAAGCTCCGGGTGCTCTCTCTCTCTCTCTCTCTGGTTAAAAGGGTGGATGCAGAAGAGGGTGGATGCATGATTAACACTTACATTGTTCTATACTGTAATAAAAGGGTATGATCACATTTCTTACTAACTACTTCCCGGCCCCCAACTAGTAATGTGGATCCAACCATGACACGTCACGATACACGAGCAAGTCCAATCTATCATGTACGATGTCTAATATACATGTCGTGTATAATGTCAAACGAATTATCAAGGAATTAGAAATTATCAGAGAATGTACTTGCCTTGGGTCCTTAGCTGGTAATTATTGATGTCCTGTTCCAGAGTATCCCCTGGGTAAACCAACAGTCCTATAAACATATCACAAAGCAAACCACATTTGCATCAGAAGCTACGCTAACACACAGTCAAAAACACTGGCCTCAGGGCTATGCCAGGCATGGCTCTAGTCAACTAGGGTCATCTAGTAGGGATACGTAAAACACATTACACTTATTAATACTTACAATATTTATACATGCACCAATTTAAATGTATTTACAATATATATATATATATATATATATATATCTGCCTTTTAAATACATATTTGATTTATATTATATATACATACTCATATATATGCCAAAAATACATTTTAGGATATATATATATATATATTGTCAACATTATCATTTAAATTTTACTAATACTAAAACACCAAATTAAATTTATACTAGCATATACTTTTTATTTAAATAGATATTATATAAAAATAAACCAATATATATACATTTATACAAACCAATTAGAAATATTGAGAATATATTAAGTATATAAAATATGCATATATACATATACTAAATTAATTATATATACTATATATATACGTATTTACATGTATATCAAGTTATTAAATATATACATATACAATATACAATACATATATACATATTAACACTATATGATACATAATTAAAATACATACATATACTATTAAATACATATACATACACATACATTATACTAATATACATACATACATTATATATATATACTATACATATATATTTATACCAAATAATAACTATACTATATACATGTATATTAATATACACACAGATATACGTATATGTATTCCATAATCCTGTATTTATACACATTAATTAAATAACTATTATACATATACATATATTATATATACACCCATACGTATGTATATATATACATATATATATATATATATATATATAAGAAGAAGGAAGGGGAGAGAAGAGGAACTCACTGTGATGGGTTGGGTGGCCGGAGTACGGCCGGAGACCGCCGGAGCACGGCTCGGGAAGAGGGGAGTAGTGGTGGTGGTAGTGTAGATGCTGGAGATGGGGGTTGTCGACCAGCCGGGGTTGAGGGTATTCGGGGCTTGGCTGATGGGGAAGAGCGGGGCCGCCGAACGCGTCGAGGCAGCGCCGGGGTTCAGAGGAAGTCGGCCGGGGAGTAGTGCAGACTCGGTTGGGAGGAACTCAGGGAGAACTCGGCCGCCGGAGTACAGGCTCGGCCGGGGGTGCGCAGGTGGACTGATGGCCGGCGGAGGGCTGCACACAGCAGGTACGGGTGGCTGCCAGCGGGCCGCCAGAGGATGTACACAGGAGGAGGAGCAGCAGGGAGGAAGGGGTTGGCCGCCGGGGTACGGCCGGAGACAGGCCGCCGGGGTACACAGCAGGGAACAGTGTTCCCCCCTTTTGAAATTTAAATTTTCAAATGGAAGAAGAAAGAAAAACAATGAAGAAGAAGAAGGAAGGAAGAAGGAGAAGAAGAAGGAAAGAGAAGAAAAAAAAGAAAAGAGAAGAAGAAGGGAAGAAGAATAAGGGCTACGGTTTGGTGAGGGAGAATGGGGGCTTGTGAGTAGGTGGGGAAACCTAGGTTTTCTAGGGATTAGGGTTTGATGTGATATTAAATAGGGGAGAGGGTTTTGATGGAGGGTGAGGATGCACTCAATTAAATGAGTGGTCCAGATTTGACATGAGGTTTCTTCATGTGGGTGTGAGTGTGATGTTAAAAAATATTAGGGGTTCCTCATGTGTTTAAACAAATGGGTGTTGACACCAAAAATATAAATTTGCAAATTAGCCCCCTTAAATTTGGGTATTTGCACAGACGCATAAAATAAAGAAAATTTGGCTGGCGATTCGGTGTCCGGTGTTTTGTAGGGTCAGGGGGCGCTGTATGTTTGGTATGGGCTCAATTTGCAGGGCACTGAAATTAAATTGGGATTTTCAGAATTGGTTTAAATAGTATCCTCAATTTAATTAGAAATAAATGCAAGTTGTGTTCTCAAATTAATTAGGAGTACATGGGGCCAAAATCAGGTCAGGTCATCAATACCAATAATGAAGAAGACTCAGAACAGATATTACCCTAATTTGGGCCACACGAAAAATGGTCAAGATTGCCTCCAATTTCAATTGGAATGCACAACGATACAAAAATAGAAATTTATTAAATAACGTCCGCGACAATTTTTGTGCGGCTAAAATAATGCACAGAGAGCATAATTATGAGTTACAAAAATAGCAGAATGGAAGGCGGGCATGTCTAGGGCAAGATTGTGAAATTTGTTAGAAGGCAAAAGTCAGGGTAGCGCTCCAAATGTCGAATCAAAGGCAATGCGCAATAATTAAATAAATTAAGGTAATTAATTAAAATCTCCAATAAATAAATTCTAGATAAAAATAATTAAATACAGAATTCCATAATTTCGACAGGTGGTCATCTACTGGGCTTCTAGGTCAAGTCTACTAGTTTAAAAATAAATAAACACTGCATATAATACTATATTTAATTACACATCACATAATTATTTAAATTAAATATACTATCATGCAATTATTTAATTGTAACTACAATAATATTAAATATTATTAAAAGTTGAAAAATATCCCCGTTTTTGGAACGTGGTAGTGACAAGTCTACCCTCCTTAAAAGAATTTCGTCCTCGAAATTCAAAATCCTCAAAGTAGCGTTTATTCATACACATTACTATTTTTCCTCAAAGTTTAAATTCATCAATCACGAAATCAGTTAATAATCCACAATGCATTTTCACAATTTTCAAAAATTTTGAAATTATTGTATTCCTGAAAAATCCTCGAATTAAAATCTAAGTCCATTTTTATCAAAAATTTCCCCGAAAATTTTAGTTAATAATTCAAATACTCGGAATTTAATATCCATCCTCAAATTTGATTTTAATCAATGCTCGTATATAAAATGAAATCTCGTCCAAGAAGTTTAAATTCAAACATTTAGCCCATCAATAATTTTATTTCTCGATTTCCTCTTCCTCAAAATACTCAACAATACGATACTTAGGGATTTTCCAAATGCGACATCCAACTATAAAATTCTAAAATTCATAACTTGCAACCAAATAAATATAATAATAGTCTCCCAAAATTTTTAAATTTTAATAACCAATCTAATCACTTCATAATCTTCCTGGAATTAATAAACCACCAATTATGCCATGTTAATTTCTTGGCCCTTTATTTAAATCGATGTTTATCCTCGAATTTTTAATCATCTTGTTTCTCTTGTCAAGTCATAACTCCTTCATGAATCTTCGTCATGGTCAAACCCCAATAATCATGGTCCAAGAAAAATCTTTCCTACAATCATACAACATGCAATCTAAGGGGGATACGTACGGTCATGGTATCTATTGTCATGGTATTGCAGTCTCTGTATCAGGGGTACTACTAACTACATTATAACAAGAAAATTATGCATACAACTATTGTACTAAGGAATCAATCAATCAATCAATCAAATAGAGAGGGACAGAAGGAAGGAAAGAACAGAACCTGTTAACACATTACCTGCAGTATCCCTTATCTCTAACACACACTTAACTCTAGTATATTCACTTACTAATTCCTATTCCTGTACACTGATATCCCTATCAACTAACCTTTAGTCCACAACATCCATGATTACATCCTCATTGCATACACCTGCTTATTAATAATTAAATCTGATACCAAGATTCTCTAATATAACTATGGTTCAATAATGCATCTAAGTTTGATACCTCTACCCCTTTAGTACCACACTCCCTGTTCTACTTTAGTACACCTACTGCTAGTTCTCGTTCCTACTACAATTGTCCATACTATTTGTTCTTATCACTTAAGTGCACACCTAGTGTAACACACCATACTAAGTGCTAAACCCTTTCTAATACAACTCTAGATGGTCACCCAAGTCAGTCTGCGGTGCTACCTCAATCATGCTCAAGTCATCAGACCCTTACACATGTATATCATCTACTCATATATTAATATTCATATCTCTCATCTACTATAAAATTAATCCTCAAAATAATCGTCAAGGTTTAACTTCTCGAACAACTTTAAAATAAAATGCACATACCTCCTCAAAATCAGATACTCCACATCGAAATAAAATTTAATCACTCCAAAAATCTGTGTAGCCTTAACTATGTTTATTTAATTCATATTTAAAATCCTCAAAAAATTTTGACATAATCTCAACTCCTCAATTATTCTAAAAATAAAATTTTATTTCCACCTTTTAATTTATAAATCCACAAATGTTCATATCAGTGCTCACGGTCTCTGATACTCAAGGTGCACTCAATGCATCTAGTATCTATAACTGTGTACTAAAATTGTACTGCCTGAATCACTTGCACCATTATCTCCAATGATCAAAGTTATCATCACCTGTAATTTCTTTCATGATTTTTAATTTATATCAACTGGTATATCATCTAATTATCATCATACAGGGTGCTTACTGTTATTAACGTCATTCTTGACAAATCCTTGATATAGAATCATTAGTACTCTTGGTATTATATCACTAGCTTCATTAATGGATCATTCATCAAGCTCATTATAACTCATGATTATATGTATCTACTATAACACTCATGTTTCTTTACTCTCATGGGTATGTGTATGATTCCTCATCTCGATTGTTGTATATGTATTTCCTTTTAACCTTTATAGCCTGTTAAACTAGTCCGTAATACGCTTCACCATTTTTATTACTAATTCTGATATTTCTCTTCTCATGACATCTCATTAATACCCTTTATGCATATACATTTATTTACTCTTGACACACCCAAGTAATCAATCATCAAATTGAACATCATGCTCCATTAATCTTTAACACAATTTCTTGATACTTAATTATTTACATAGATCATCCCATTACATAAATTCATGACTATCCAGGATGGGTATGCTGACTCTGATACTAACTCTTGGAACCATCATTGATACTCTTACTCCTTCTTCTACCTATAGTACCAATATTAACTATAATAACACCTATCATAGAACTATTGCTATAAGGTACTATGCTATGGGTATCTCTAGATTAATGCCTACCGCTCACATGTCCAACTAAGAACACTTACAAACTCACAAGTCACACTTAGTCAAACTAATACAAGACACAACCAAAATTGCAAGTAACTAATTATCATACTAACAAGGAATCCTCAAAGAAAATAAGCTCAAAAAGGAACTGGATCAAGGACTGAAGGTATCTTTACTGCTAGTAAAGAAAAGAAGCGATGGAACAAAGTCCTGGAATAACAGAAATAGATAAGTCTTGAGATGATACTTTAAGAACCAATTTAAGATACAACCTGATAATCATACACGTCTATCAGAAATCATGACACTCAGAATCCTCGCCATGCCAGTAAGCATAGATGCGATAAACGACAGGTTCCGTAACTAAGGTATGCCACTCTATAATCATGTCATCTGGAATCTTCGCCACGCCAACCGGTATGGCTGCAAGAAATTCTAAATTTCATAACTAAAGTATGTACATCCAAGTCAGGTTCCTACGTTCTCGTCACGACAGCTAATATGGCTGCGATAAACTCTAGGGTCCATAACCAAAGTAGACATTTTACCTTTCTCACTGTCCTCATCAACATATGTCATCAGATGATACCGTAAATTTTAGCCCGTAAAATTCATCACGATATGAAATCAACTCAACAACGATATCAAGAATTAAATTTAACAACTGGTCAACAAGAATCAAACTCAATATCAACAAGTGAGAACGGACAAAAATAAGGGGAAGGATTTAAATTGGAAATTTTAACAAGATTCTCAGGGGTCATCCCAGGAATCTCTCAAGGAATTGTGATTGAGTATTCGCTCTCGTCCTAGTATCCTATATCCTAGATCCTATCGCAGGCACGCAATAGTGTAACAAAGATGCCACACTACTACGACATCGCACAACTTGCGAAGTCTGACCTGCATGGGCCACCACTAAAAATGTGTCACGACCCGCACCCGGAATTGGGGCACGAGTACGCGAGTACGTCCAGCCTACGCCGTAGCATCGGCGGTAGAACGTTGTCAAGGTCTTGATACTATCTAGCCAATCTCACACAAGCATCCAATCTCCATAAGGAGGCACGGATGACACAAATAAAATAAACACATACTCAATCACAGAATTACAGCACGATAAAATAGCGAAACAAAATTAAATACAACACAAGTCTAAAGTAATAATCAAACTCAACAATATCCAAGTCTCAATAAAAATGCCGAAGACAAATCCGGTACCAAATAGTCTACTAAAAGAACTAACTAGAAGATTGGTGATTCCGGCTAGACCTCCCGGAATCACAACTAACTATCAAGCCCAAGTGCAGCTACTCACCATATGGTCCATAAAGTGTTGGCTACCGATCCTCTAAGGCATAGTCTGGAAAAATGTTTTCAGTCAGGAAGGAGCAAAGTACAAATCTCAAATAACAGTTCCATTTAATTGATAAGGACTATAAAGTAATAAATATGTGATGCTAGCTACTGAGAAGACAGTGAAATAAATGCAATGGCAATTAAAGAGAGACAAGCAATATAAAGAGACAGGCAATAGGCAATATGATACAGTCAGTGCATGTATGAAAATAAAAAGAACAAGGAGCAGTATCATATACGGGTGATGTAGTATATGATTTAAAATAGGGAACTGTAATCTATTCTAAGTGTTTGAAATAGTAGCTTCGAAATATGATCGGCTTGGGAACATGTACGATTGCTACAGGCCTGGCTAATCATATGTGAAGAGCATGATTAACACTTACATTGTTCTATACTGTAATAAAAGGGTATGATCACATTTCTTACTAACTACTTCCCCGCCCCCAACTAGTAATGTGGATCCAACCATGACACATCACGATACACGAGCAAGTCTAATCTATCATGTACGATGTCTAATATACATGTCGTGTACAATGTCAAACGATAATCAAGGTAACATCTCATGACTACAGATCCAAGCTATACTAGTTCGTGTAACACAGTGTCAAGGATTCAGATGTAACATTTCATGATTATTGAATTTATAGAAATTATCAAGGAATTGGAAATTATCAGAGAATGTACTTGCCTTGGGTCCTTAGCTGGTAATTATTGATGTCCTGTTCCAGAGTATCCCCTGGGTAAACCAACAGTCCTATAAACATATCACAAAGCAAACCACATTTGCATCAGAAGCTACGCTAACACACAGTCAAAAACACTGGCCTCAGGGCTATGCCAGGCATGGCTCTAGTCAACTAGGGTCATCTAGTAGGGATACGTAAAACACATTACACTTATTAATACTTACAATATTTATACATGCACCAATTTAAATGTATTTACAATATATATATATATATATATATATATATATATATATATATATATATATATATATATATATGCCTTTTAAATACATATTTGATTTATATTATATATACATACTCATATATATGCCAAAAATACATTTTAGGATATATATATATATATATATATATATATATATATATATATATATATATTGTCAACATTATCATTTAAATTTTACTAATACTAAAACACCAAATTAAATTTATACTAGCATATACTTTTTATTTAAATAGATATTATATAAAAATAAACCAATATATATACATATATACAAACCAATTAGAAATATTGAGAATATATTAAGTATACAAAATATGCATATATACATATACTAAATTAATTATATATACTATATATATACGTATTTACATGTATATCAGTTATTAAATATATACATATACAATATATAATACATATATACATATTAACACTATATGATACATAATTAAAATACATATATATACTATTAAATACATATACATACACATACATTATACTAATATACATACATTATATATATATACTATACATATATATTTATACCAAATAATAACTATACTATATACATGTATATTAATATACACACAGATATACGTATATGTATTCCATAATCCTGTATTTATACACATTAATTAAATAACTATTATACATATACATATATTATATATACACCCATACGTATATACGTATGTATATATATACATATATATATATATATATATAAGAAGAAGGAAGGGGAGAGAAGAGGAACTCACTGTGATGGATTGGGTGGCCGGAGTACGACCGAAGACCGCCGGAGCACGGCTCGGGAAGAGGGGAGTAGTGGTGGTGGTAGTGTAGATGCTGGAGATGGGGGTTGTCGACCAGCCGGGGTTGAGGGGATTCGGGGCTTGGCTGATGGGGAAGAGCAGGGCCGCCGGACGTGTCGAGGCAGCGCCGGGGTTCAGAGGAAGTCGGCCGGGGAGCAGTGCAGACTCGGTTGGGAGGAACTCAGGAAGAACTCGGCCGCCGGAGTACAGGCTCGGTCGGGGGTGCGCAGGTGGACTGATGGCCGACGGAGGGCTGCACACAGCAGGTGCGGGGTGGCTGCCAGCGGGCCGCCGGAGGATGTACACAAGAGGAGGAGCAGCAGGGAGGAAGGGGTTGGCCGCCGGGATACGGCCGGAGACAGGCCGCCGGGGTACATAGCAGGGAACAGTGTTCCCCCCTTTTGAAATTTAAATTTTCAAATGGAAGAAGAAAGAAAAACAATGAAGAAGAAGAAGGAAGGAAGAAGGAGAAGAAGAAGGAAAGAGAAGGAGAAAAAGAAAAGAGAAGAAGAAGGGAAGAAGAATAAGGGCTACGGTTTGGTGAGGGAGAATGGGGGCTTGTGAGTAGGTGGGGAAACCTAGGTTTTCTAGGGATTAGGGTTTGATGTGATATTAAATAGGGGAGAGGGTTTTGATGGAGGGTGAGGATGCACTCAATTAAATGAGTGGTCCAGATTTGACATGAGGTTTCTTCATGTGGGGGTGAGTGTGATGTTAAAAAATATTAGGGGTTCCTCATGGGTTTAAACAAATGGGTGTTGACACCAAAAATGCAAATTTGCAAATTAGCCCCCTTAAATTTGGGTATTTGCACAGACGCATAAAATGAAGAAAATTTGGGGGGCGATTCGGTGTCCGGTATTTTGTAGGGTCAGGGGGCGCTGTATGTTTGGTATGGGCTCAATTTGCAGGGCACTGGAATTAAATTGGGATTTTCAGAATTGGTTTAAATAGTATCCTTAATTTAATTTGAAATAAATGCAAGTTGTGTTCTCAAATTAATTAGGAGTACATGGGGCCAAAATCAGGTCAGGTCATCAATACCAATAATGAAGAAGACTCAGAACAGGATATTACCCAAATTTGGGCCACACGAAAAATGGGTCAAGATTGCCTCCAATTTCAATTGGAATGCACAACGATACAAAAATAGAAATTTATTAAATAACGTCCGCGACGATTTTTGTGCGGCTAGAAATAATGCACAGAGAGCATAATTATGAGTTGCAAAAATAGCAGAATGGAAGGCGGGCATGTCTAGGGCAAGATTGTGAAATTTGTTAGAAGACAAAAGTCAGGGTAGCGCTCCAAATGTCGAAGCAAAGGCAATGCGCAATAATTAAATAAATTAAGGTAATTAATTAAAATCTCCAATAAATAAATTTTAGATAAAAATAATTAAATACAGAATTCCATAATTCCGACAGGTGGTCATCTACTGGGCTTCTAGGTCAAGTCTACTAGTTTAAAAATAAATAAACACTGCATATAATACTATATTTAATTACACATCACATAATTATTTAAATTAAATATACTATAATGTAATTATTTAATTGTAACTACAATAATATTAAATATTATTAAAAGTTGAAAAATACCCTCGTTTTCGGAACGTGGTAGTGACAAGTCTACCCTCCTTAAAAGAATTTCGTCCTCGAAATTCAAAATCCTCAAAGTAGCGTTTATTCATACACATTACTATTTTTCCTCAAAGTTTAAATTCATCAATCACGAAATCAGTTAATAATCCACAATGCATTTTTACAATTTTCAAAAATTTTGAAATTATTGTATTCCTGAAAAACCTCGAATTAAAATCAAAGTCCATTTTTATCAAAAATTTCCCCGAAAATTTTAGTTAATAATTCAAATACTCGGAATTTAATATCCACTCCTCAAATTTGATTTTAATCAATGCTCGTATATAAAATGAAATCTCGTCCAAGAAGTTTAAATTCAAACATTTAGCCCATCAATAATTTTATTTATCGATTTCCACTTCCTCAAAATACTCAACTAGGGATTTTCCAAATGCGACATCCAACTATAAAATTCTAAAATTTATAACTTGCAACCAAATAAATATAATAATAATCTCCCAAAATTTTCAAATTTTAATAACCAATCTAATCACTTCATAATCTTCCTGGAATTAATAAACCACCAATTATGCCATGTTAATTTCTTGGCCCTTTATTAAAATCGATGTTTATCCTCGAATTTTTAATCATCTTGTTTCTCTTGCCAAGTTATAACTCCTTCATGAATCTTTGTCATGGTCAAACCCCAATAATCATGGTCCAAGAAAAATCTTTCCTACAATCATACAACATGCAATCTAAGGGGGATACGTACGGTCATGGTATCTATTGTCATGGTATTGCAGTCTCTATATCAGGGGTACTACTAACTACATTATAACAAGAAAATCATGCATACAACTATTGTACTAAGGAATCAATTAATCAATCAATCAATCAAATAGAGAGGGACAGAAGGAAAGAAAGAACAGAACCTGTTAACACATTACCTGCAGTATCCCTTATCTCTAACACACACTTAACTCTAGTATATTCACTTACTAATTTCTATTCCTGTACACTGATATCCCTATCAACTAACCTTTAGTCCACAACATCCATGATTACATCCTCATTGCATACACCTGCTTATTAATAATTAAATCTGATACCAAGATTCTCTAATATAACCATGGTTCAATAATGCATCTAAGTTTGATACCTCTACCCCTTTAGTACCACACTCCCTGTTCTACTTTAGTACACCTACTGCTAGTTCTCGTTCCTACTACAATTGTCCATACTATTTGTTCTTATCACTCAAGTGCACACCAAGTGTAACACACCATACTAGTGCTAAACCCTTTCTAATACAACTCTAGATGGTCACCCAAGTCAGTCTGCGGTGCTACCTCAATCATGCTCAAGTCATCAGACCCTTACACATGTATATCATCTACTCATATATTAATATTCATAACTCTCATCTACTATAAAATTAATCCTCAAAATAATCGTCAAGGTTTAACTTCTCGAACAACTTTAAAATAAAATGCACATACCTCCTCAAAATCAGATACTCCACATCGAAATAAAATTTAATCACTCCAAAAATCTGTGTAGCCTTAACTATGTTTATTTAATTCATATTTAAAATCCTCAAAAAATTTTGACATAATCTCAACTCCTCAATTATTCTAAAAATAAAATTTTATTTCCACCTTTTAATTTATAAATCCACAAATGTTCATATCAGTGCTCACGGTCTCTGATACTCAAGGTGCACTCAATGCATCTAGTGTCTATAACTGTGTACTAAAATTGTACTGCCTGAATCACTTGCACCATTATCTCCAATGATCAAAGTTATCATCACCTATAATTTCTTTCATGATTTTTAATTTATGTCAACTGGTATATCATCTAATTATCATCATACAGGGTGCTTACTGTTATTAACGTCATTCTTGACAAATCCTTGATATAGAATCATTAGTACTCTTGGTATTATATCACTAGCTTCATTAATGGATCATTCATCAAGCTCATTATAACTCATGATTACATGTATGTACTATAACACTCATGTTTCTTTACTCTCATGGGTATGTGTATGGTTCCTCATCTCGATTGTTGTATATGTATTTCCTTTTAACCTTTATAGCCTGTTAAACTAGTCCGTAATACGCTTCACCATTTTTATTACTAATTTTGATATTTCTCTTCTCATGACATCTCATTAATACCCTTTATGCATATAATTTTTTTACTCTTGACACACCTAAGTAATCAATCATCAAATTGAACATCATGCTCCATTAATCTTTAACACAATTTCTTGATACTTAATTGTTTACATAGATCATCCCATTACATATATTCATGACTATCCAGGAGGGGTATGCTGACTCTGATACTAACTCTTGGAACCATCATTGATACTCTTACTCCTTCTTCTACCTATAGTACCAATATTAACTATAATAACAGCTATCATAGAACTATTGCTACAAGGTACTATGCTATGGGTATCTCTAGATTAATGCCTACCGCTCACATGTCCAACTAAGAACACTTACAAACTCACAAGTCACACTTAGTCAAACTAATACAAGACACAACCAAAATTGCAAGTCACTAATTATCATACTAACAAGGAATCCTCAAAGAAAATAAGCTCAAAAAGGAACTGGATCAAGGACTGAAGGTATCTTTACTGCTAGTAAAGAAAAGAAGCGATGGAACAAAGTCCTGGAATAACAGAAATAGATAAGTCTTGAGATGATACTTTAAGAACCAATTTAAGATATAACCTGATAATCATACACGTCTATCAGAAATTATGACACTCAGAATCCTCGCCATGCCAGTAAGCATAGATGCGATAAACGACATGTTTCGTAACTAAGGTATGCCACTCTATAATCATGTCATCTAGAATCTTCGCCACGCCAACCGGTATGGCTGCGAGAAATTCTAAATTTCATAACTAAAGTATGTACATCCAAGTCAGGTTCCTACGTTCTCGTCACGACAGCTAATATGGCTGCGATAAACTCTAGGGTCCATAACCAAAGTAGACATTTTACCTTTCTAACTGTCCTCATCAACATATGTCATCAGATGATACCGTAAATTTTAGCCCATAAAATTTATCTCGATATGAAATCAACTCAACAACGATATCAAGAATTAAATTTAACAACTGGTCAACAAGAATCAAATTTATCCCGAGAATCCGTCCATGAAAGACATGCATTCAAAACTGCAGGTGTTGTCGATCATAATGTCCGTGATGGGAAGAGGGAACTCATCATTGGGGCAGGCTGCATTCAGATCTCGGTAATCGATGCAGATACATATTTTTCCATTTTTCTTCATGACTGGGACAACATTGGCGACCCAGTCGGGATATTGTTCTTCCCGGATGAAATCGTAGGCTATCAACTTCTTGACTTCAGCTTCGATGGCGTCCATCATGTCCGGGCAGAACCGGCGTTGGTGCTGCTTCATAGGCTTCGAGTCGGTCAATATATTGAGCTTATGAGTAGCCACCTTCGGTCAAGGCCCGGCATGTCCTCATAATTCTACGCAAAGACGTCAATATATTCTTTTATCAGCCGGATAACTTCTTCCCGTTCAGCCGGGAAAAGATTATTGCTCATGAATATCGGTTTTGGCGAAAGTTCACTCCCAACGTCAACCTGGATAACTTCGTCTTTGGTTGGAGGTTCCCTCTGCTCAAAGCAAAATTTCCACTACGTATCCATTTGTTGAGCCCAAGGGTCATTCTCAAATGGCTCAAAATCTTGCTCGTCTGCTTCAAAGGAATCTGTCATCACCATATTTGCTGATAATGCTTGTTTGAGAGCTTCAGGTGAGTTGGAGGGCGATGGGCCATCCTGGGAGAAGGAAAAGATATCCTCGTCTGACTTAAAAGTCGTGAGGGAGGTGGCATATCCTAACCCGAAATAGATTTGCTAATAGCGGGGGTCGCCGTCCGGCGGCGTTCGTCTGCCCCTTCCATGGTTGAGGCCAGGCCTCCGCTCTAAGTCGTAGCCCATGTTTTGCATGATCCTCAACGCCTGCGGGCTGTATCGGTGAATCTATATTTTTCCAGTATCGTTATCGAAAGGATCTTCTTGGATAGCCGGTTGATTGCACATGCGGCCGAAGACTATTGAACGCTGGCTGCTGTAGGTAGGCAGGACAATGAAGATAGAACCCTCATGCGGTCCATACGTTGTGACGACGTTTGATGATGACGCTGCTTCCCAGATATACGGACGGTAGGAGTTCATAGCTTCCAAGAATTTTTGTGCTATGGATTCTACCTTGTCACAGGGAGTGGATTCCTGATTTGGAATCTGAGCATTAATGTACTGGAAAAGAGGATGTTTATTATCATCTGGAACTCCATTCCTGGTCGTGTTTACATCGGTCGGCTACCCGTTGCGCCGAAGGTTGATGACCAAAGGTGGAGGCTTTTGGTTCAGAGTGACCGCTGGAGAATTGCTTCCTTTTTCTGAGCTAGATTTGTTCAAGTGAATAGCCATAGGCTCTACGAATTTTGGACGAGTAGTTCGTCCTTTCACTCTGATTGACAGTGGTAGTACGGCAGAGGGTTCTCCTGGCTCCCGGTGGGATTCCTTCTCCGTCTCGCCCGATATTTCTTTCGTATGGTCCTGAGAGTACAACACGGCGTCAGAATAGTAGGATGCTACTCCTTTAAACGGGTTTAGGTCGGCAACCTCCGTTTGTACCATTCCTTGGGGGTCTACATTGATGTAGAGTTGAAGGAACGATATTGTGATCGTGGATCCACGATCTTCCCAGCAAAATATTGTAGGATATCTCTGAATCGATCACGTAACACGTGGCTACCGATCTGAGGTTTCCAATCTGGATCCTCAGGCAAATCTTTCCCAACGGCTTACTTCTTTCGGCGTTGAAACCCACGATTGTAGTGGAGGTATAAGCCAGTTCGCTGGTAGGAATCCTCAATGGTCTGAGCAGACTGTGAGGTATGATGCTGATTGACGATCCCGAATCTATGTGAATCCGATCGACCTCCATGGAACCGACGTACCTGGTGTAATAAAGGGGCCTGTCATGCTTGTTATGTTTTAACAGCATATCGTCTTGGGTGAAAGTGATATTTGGGACCACCTCCATCACACTGTGGCATTGAGGACATGCCACTGGTTCTTCGTCGGAGGACTTGAGATGGGTCAAACATGCCTCCGCCTACATCAGTGCTTCACTCAAGGCTAGACGAGTGTCTTGGGAGATCCTGAGTAGCTCGAAGATGGAGAGCCTGGCCGGTGTATTAGCCAGTTGGGCTAGGATATCGAAGTTGTATGGCTTCTCAAAACCTTTGTTTGGAATGTTTTTTATAAGTTTATCAAAGCGCACTTCTCTTTGCTTCCCTTTGTCCGCCGACGTCGGTTTCGAGGGGCTGGCCTCTGGTACGACGGGGCCTGGTCCTGAAGGTTTGGCAGTTGAAGCGTCCGCCGGTGCATCCTCCTGACTCGCTCCGTAGTCGTTGAGGTAGGCTTTCTCTGAACGGGTTGCAGCAAGTACCTCGTCTTCGTCCGATGGCGAAGAAGTTGCGACCATATGGCATGGTTTGCGCTTGGAGCTTCTTCTAGACGTAGCTTTAGTAGCTTTAGTCTCTTCCTCGACCTCTGACACCAAATCCGGATGAACCCACATAATCTTGCCCTGATGGGTGGTCAGGGGTACCAGGTCATGATTTTGATCCCTAGCTGGAGGGAGATTGATGATGTCCATCGTAGCTCAGGAAATGGGTGTGACACCGTCCATGACCTCTTGGGAAGGCAGATCGTCGAACCGCAGAGAGATCATGTTGGCCGTGACCATCTTCTCGGTGTTGTGCAGAGTGATGGCCTTAGCATCGATCAACCCCTGGATCTTCCTCTTCAGTATGTAATACGCCTTTGTTGGGTGGTGTACGTATCTGTGGAAGATGTAGTATTTGGGGTCGTCAGTACTGCCAACTTCTTGGGGCCGCCTTAGCTCCGGAAGGGAGATCTTGCCACTTTTGACGAGACACTTGAATATACTAGGGATATCGTCGTCGTAGAAAGAGTAGACTTCGACGGGCCTGGAAGTCCCGGGCTTTGTCTGCGTGATCGTCGCCGTCTTTTGTCTGGACGTATTGACCGTCAGAGCTTCTTTTTCCTTGGAGCTGCGAGGATGGTCGCTGCTAGAAGATGACCTTTTGCCTCTATCGGAGGCGGAGATCATGATGCCATTGTCGTGCGCCTTGCGACTGTTGTCTTCGACGGCCACTGT
The DNA here is from genome assembly GCA_036927795.1 of Iris macrosiphon. Classification (NCBI taxonomy): domain Eukaryota; kingdom Viridiplantae; phylum Streptophyta; class Magnoliopsida; order Asparagales; family Iridaceae; genus Iris; species Iris macrosiphon. Next base: position 32,378,541 of record JAYESA010000012.1, read on the forward strand.
CAAGACGATGAACGAGGGCCACTCATGGAACTGATATGGTCCTGTAAACACCGAGACTATAGGAAGAAGGTTCTTCCTGCAAATTTCTACTAACGCCGAGTCTGGAACTCCTGGAGGCATCTGTAAGGTGGCGTGACGAAAACGTTCGACGAAGGTGCGAACGTCCTCCTTTTTCCTTTGCTTGACTTCGATGAGAGAGGACATAGACATGTCCATTCCACCCTCGTAGAATCACGTAAAGAATAAGGCTTTGAAGTCTTCGAAGGAAGTAATGCAGTTGTCCGCCAAGCTAAGGTACCACTGATAGGCTACTCCTGTGAGGCAGCCTTTGAACACCCGAGTGAGGAGGGCGTCGTTCCCTTGTAGCAACACCGTCATCATACTGAAATAGTTTATGTATTGACTTGGTGATGTTTTTCCTTCGAACAGAGCCATAGTCTGAGGTTTGTACTTCAGAGAAAAAGGGACTTTTTTCCAGATAGCTGGGTAAGGCTGGTTGATTCCCAGTTTTTTGAGCTGATCTTTGTGCTTCAAGGCGTCAAACTGGGCCTTCAACTCCCGCACTGCCTGCATCGGATTTTCAGTTGGAAGCGGGGCTACGGCGTAGTACAGAGTTGGTTGTACCGCGACTCCAACGGGAGGTAATATATTCACCGAGTGGGAAGCGGAGGAACTGCTGACTCTTGATCTAGAGCAGGCTCTTGGCTTGGGTTGGATGGTGGTAAGTCCACCCCCACACGTATCTGAGTTGGCGGGACCGACGCTTGAGCCATGGCAGTTGCGTGCTGAGTTAGCATCATCTGGTGCATGTTCTCCATTATGGAAAGCATTTGTTTAAGAGATGTCTCCAGTACAGTGATGCGTTATTCCGTATTTCTTGTGCGTTCATCTTCGATGGCATAAACTTCCATTTCCCTGGGCGTCCTCGAAGGATAAGTATAGGTCACCGCAGGAGTCGACTCTATACTCTCAGCATCTGATCTGGGAGATTGGTGACCCCCAGCGTCAGAATCAGACGAGTACGGAGCTGGTTGCTGTGATCTTGCACGGGTATTTTGGAACACCCCAGCTTCAGTGTTCCTGAGGAGGTCTTCGAATCTTCTTCAGCTCGGAGGCCCAGAGGGATGACGCCTTGAGCTTGACCCTCCTCTAGGTATGTGTGAAGCCATGTTCACAGATGCATACGCGGGCTCTTCTTCCGAGAAAGACTGAGAGTAGCTCAATCGGTCGAAAACCGACCATTTTTCTTTAGAACAGCAGCAGTCAATCACAATTTTATGACTATTATAACTTTGCTCTCTAGGGGGCGTAATAGACATGTTGGAAGGTCCCCTCTCCTTACGCTTCTGGATTAGGCATTCGCGTAGGTCAGGAGGAGTAGCAACCTGAGCTTGCTTTACGTCGTGGGACTTCGCCTGGCAAAATTTGGAGATTTGCTCAGACTGGCGTAAAGCTGAAGAGGTCCTCAGTCGGCCGTCGGTTTCCCGCGTAACCCGGAGGGTAGGCAGATTGCTTCTTCTCGGGCGTAACGGTCGAGGAGTTGAGTATTCTGCTACTTGCTTCCCCTCGCAAAAATCACGGCGCTCATCTGGTTCCTCGTAGAGGTCAGATGTTGTCTTGCGCCTGGAACGTGATTTATACTTCTGACCTGGCACTGAGGCATCACCAAAAGTTTGGTCTGTACCACGCGTAGCGGGAGACTGGTTTCTGTGAGTAGAGCGCAGTGGATACTTCTGGGTTAGCGCTGAGGCTCTGCCCAAAGTTTTGTCTGTACCGCGCGTAGCGGAAGACTGGTTCCTACGCGTAGAGCGCAGTAGATACTTCTGGGTTCGCGCTGAGGCTTTGCCCGAAGTTTTGTCTGTACCGCGCGTAGCGGGAGACTGGTTCCTACGCGTAGAGCACAGTGGATACTTCTGGGTCAGCGCTGAGGCTTTGCCCGAAGTTTTGTCTGTACCGTGCGTAGCGGGAGACTGAATTTTACGTGCAGGGTACAGAGGGAGCAGTGCTACAACCTCATTGGTCGGAGAGGTCAGAGAGATCGGAGAGTCCACAGGAACGGTAGAGGATGTCTTGGGCATCCAGACCTTGTGCAGCTTCCTATTGTCTTGGACGGAGAGAGAGTGAGAGCTACCCCCGGTTTGAAGCATGTCTTCGTAGGCAGACTGGTCGAAATGGACGACCAGTGTCTTCTTCACGGCTCCGATAGATACCGCATCGTGTTGAGCAATTGCTTCCTTGTCAGAAGAGAAAGATGTCCCCAGCAGAGTTGCCATCTTGTTTGTGGTTTTAAACGAAAGAATGAAGATGTATTCAATATGGGGTTTACACGGAACCCGTCTTCTTTGGTTTACAAACAAACTTGTATAATTTGATCCTATACGAGGATATGGGAGTATAATTTATTTAATCTGGGTAGATATTGCTATAGGTGTCTGATCTGCAGTCGATCACTTTAGCCCTTAGACCACACGATGTTGAAGAAGTGCCGTAGAAGACAGGAAGCAGCTTTGAAGGTTGCAGAAGAGGGTGGATGCACGATGCCAAAGTCGTTGATCCCTACTCTTTGCCTAAGCTCCGGGTGCTCTCTCTCTCTCTCTCTCTCTGGTTAAAAGGGTGGATGCAGAAGAGGGTGGATGCATGATTAACACTTACATTGTTCTATACTGTAATAAAAGGGTATGATCACATTTCTTACTAACTACTTCCCGGCCCCCAACTAGTAATGTGGATCCAACCATGACACGTCACGATACACGAGCAAGTCTAATCTATCATGTACGATGTCTAATATACATGTCGTGTATAATGTCAAACAAATTATCAAGGAATTGGAAATTATCAGAGAATGTACTTGCCTTGGGTCCTTAGCTGGTAATTATTGATGTCCTGTTCCAGAGTATCCCCTGGGTAAACCAACAGTCCTATAAACATATCACAAAGCAAACCACATTTGCATCAGAAGCTACGCTAACACACAGTCAAAAACACTGGCCTCAGGGCTATGCCAGGCATGGCTCTAGTCAACTAGGGTCATCTAGTAGGGATACGTAAAACATATTACACTTATTAATACTTACAATATTTATACATGCACCAATTTAAATGTATTTACAATATATATATATATATATATCTGCCTTTTAAATACATATTTGATTTATATTATATATACATACTCATATATATGCCAAAAATACATTTTAGGATATATATATATATATATTGTCAACATTATCATTTAAATTTTACTAATACTAAAACACCAAATTAAATTTATACTAGCATATACTTTTTATTTAAATAGATATTATATAAAAATAAACCAATATATATACATTTATACAAACCAATTAGAAATATTGAGAATATATTAAGTATACAAAATATGCATATATACATATACTAAATTAATTATATATACTATATATATACGTATTTACATGTATATCAGTTATTAAATATATGCATATACAATATACAATACATATATACATATTAACACTATATGATACATAATTAAAATACATACATATACTATTAAATACATATACATACACATACATTATACTAATATACATACATTATATATATATACTATACATATATATTTATACCAAATAATAACTATACTATATACATGTATATTAATATACACACAGATATACGTATATGTATTCCATAATCCTGTATTTATACACATTAATTAAATAACTATTATACATATACATATATTATATATACACCCATACGTATATACATATGTATATATATACATATATATATATATATATAAGAAGAAGGAAGGGGAGAGAAGAGGAACTCACTGTGATGGGTTGGGTGGCCGGAGTACGGCCGGAGACCGCCGGAGCACGGCTCGGGAAGAGGGGAGTAGTGGTGGTGGTAGTGTAGATGCTGGAGATGGGGGTTGTCGACCAGCCGGGGTTGAGGGGATTCGGGGCTTGGCTGATGGGGAAGAGCGGGGCCGCTGGACGCGTCGAGGCAGCGCCGGGGTTCAGAGGAAGTCGGCCGGGGAGCAGTTCAGACTCGGTTGGGAGGAACTCAGGGAGAACTCGGCCGCCGGAGTACAGGCTCGGTCGGGGGTGCGCAGGTGGACTGATGGCCGACGGAGGGCTGCACACAGCAGGTGCGGGGTGGCTGCCAGCGGGCCGCCGGAGGATATACATAAGAGGAGGAGCAGCAGGGAGGAAGGGGTTGGCCGCCGGGGTACGGCCGGAGACAGGCCGCCGGGGTACACAGCAGGGAACAGTGTTCCCCCCTTTTGAAATTTAAATTTTCAAATGGAAGAAGAAAGAAAAACAATGAAGAAGAAGAAGGAAGGAAGAAGGAGAAGAACAAGGAAAGAGAAGGAGAAAAAGAAAAGAGAAGAAGAAGGGAAGAAGAATAAGGGCTACGGTTTGGTGAGGGAGAATGGAGGCTTGTGAGTAGGTGGGGAAACCTAGGTTTTCTAGGGATTAGGGTTTGATGTGATATTAAATAGGGGAGAGGGTTTTGATGGAGGGTGAGGATGCACTCAATTAAATGAGTAGTCCAGATTTGACATGAGGTTTCTTCATGTGGGGGTGAGTGTGATGTTAAAAAATATTAGGGGTTCCTCATGGGTTTAAACAAATGGGTGTTGACACCAAAAATATAAATTTGTAAATTAGCCCCCTTAAATTTGGGTATTTATACAGGCGCATAAAATGACAAAAATTTGGCGGGCGATTCGGTGTCCGGTATTTTGTAGGGTCAGGGGGCGCTGTATGTTTGGTATGGGCTCAATTTGCAGGACACTGGAATTAAATTGGGATTTTCAGAATTGGTTTAAATAGTATCCTCAATTTAATTAGAAATAAATACAAGTTGTGTTCTCAAATTAATTAGGAGTACATGGGGCCAAAATCAGGTCAGGTCATCAATACCAATAATGAAGAAGACTCAGAACAGGATATTACCCTAATATGGGCTGCACGAAAAATGGGTCAAGATTGCCTCCAATTTCAATTGGAACGCACAACGATACAAAAATAGGAATTTATTAAATAACGTCCGCGACGATTTTTGTGCGGCTAGAAATAATGCACAGAGAGCATAATTATGAGTTGCAAAAATAGCAGAATGGAAGGCGGGCATGTCTAGGGCAAGATTGTGAAATTTGTTGGAAGACAAAAGTCAGGGTAGCGCTCCAAATGTCGAAGCAAAGGCAATACGCAATAATTAAATAAATTAAGATAATTAATTAAAATCTCCAATAAATAAATTCTAGATAAAAATAATTAAATACAGAATTCCATAATTCCGACAGGTGGTCATCTACTGGGCTTCTAGGTCAAGTCTATTAGTTTAAAAATAAATAAACACTGCATATAATACTATATTTAATTACACATCACATAATTATTTAAATTAAATATACTATCATGCAATTATTTAATTGTAACTACAATAATATTAAATATTATTAAAAGTCAAAAAATACCCACGTTTTCGGAAAGTGGTAGTGACAAGTCGAAGGGGCACAGAGGCCGAGCAGGCGTAGAAGCCGAAGGGGCACAGAGGCCGAACAGGGGTAGAAGTCGAAGGGGCACAGAGGCCGAACAGGCGTAGAAGCCGAAGGGGCACAGAGGCCGAGCAGGCGTAGAAGCCGAAGGGGCACAGAGGCCGAACAGGCATAGAAGCCGAAGGAGCACAAACGCTGGATGGGCGTAGAAGTCGCTGCGTACCATGCCACAGAGCTGATGTGGACGTCTTAGCCAGAATTATGGCTTTTGAAGATATAATCAAATCTCTTGCATTAAATGCCGAGATTTGCCACCATCCTGTGCATTAAATGTGGAGGCGTGTTCTTTGACGGTCTGCAACCCTTTCTGCGCATCAGTCGCAGAGACGTGCCTTGAGAAACTGTCATCGCTCTGTGCATTAGACGAAGAGACGTGCCTCGAACCCCGTACGGAGTGCAGGTTTTGGCGCAGCAGGTGGTTTGTCTATTGCAGAACGTAAACAGCTCGTGTTTTGCCTGTGTAAAACAAGGCAGCATATCCCTTCGTGCTTGGAAAAGCAGTTTATGCAAAGGGGATGGCGGTATTTGACAGCCTGGTCCGCAGTGCTGTGCCATCATTATAGCCGTCGCTTGGATAGTCGAGCCGTATCCCTTTGTCAGAAGTCCAGACGCCAGGTTCATTGCAGGCTCTGACAGGTTCATTGCAGGATCTGACAGGTTTACTTCGGGGAATACGAAGCGTCTCTTGTACACCTCAATGCTGCATATGAGAGGGAAGGAGTTTTACGCCCTGGAGGCGATGAGGCACCCTGTCTACGCTGAAGCGGCTTTGGACGTACTGCCTTACGCGGATGGTCCTTCGAGCTTTTATGTTTCATGCTCTGTTTTAGCGAAAAAGGCTCTGTTGCACTCCTGATGGCTCTGAATGCCTCTGCTTACGCTGCTCTGCACCGATACGCCGCGTATAGTCATCCGGCGTATTTTTTATGCTTCTACATGGCTTATATTTGAGATTTTGGTTATTATTTCTATTATTATTCTCATATTTGTTAAGATTGTATAGTTATGTTAGACTTCCATGATATCTTATCGTGCTATAGAATTATGATTGAGTATTGTGTTACACTCTTCTTGGAGTTAAGATATTACTGGAGGTTTATGCATTATTATGAGATAATTGGATAGTATAGTTGACCAAGACAATGTTCTACCACCGATACAGCGGCGTAGGCTGGACGTACCCACGTACTAGTGCTCCTTCATCGGGTGCGGGTCATGATACATTTTTAGTGGTGGCCCATGCAGGTCAGGCTTCACAAGTTGTGCGATGTCGTGGTAGTGCGATATTACTGCGAGCCTGCGATAGGATATATGACACTAGGATGAGAGAAGATACTCAATCATAAATTTCTTGAGAGATTCCTGGGACGACCTTTGAAAATCTTATTATAATTTTCAATTCAAATCTTTTTCCTTATTTCTATCCGTTCTCACTTATTGTTATTGAATTTGATTCTTGGTGATCGGTTGTTAAATTTAATTCTTGGTGTCGTTGTTGAGTTTAATTTCATCTTGAGATGAATTTTATGGACTAAATTACGGTATCATATGATGACATCTGTTGATAAGGACAATAAGAAAGATGAAACGTCTGCTTTAGTTATGGAGCCTAGAGTTTGTCGCAGCCATATTAGCTGGCGTGGCAGAAACGTAGGAACCTGACTTCGGATGTACATATCTTAGTTATAAAATTTAGAATTTTTTGGAACTATACTAGTCGACACAGCGTGAATTCTAGATGACATGATTATAGAGGTGCATACGTAAGTTATAGAATCTATCGTTTATCGCAGCTATGCTTACTAGCGTGGCGAGGATTCTAAGTGTCATAATTTTGGACAGACGTGCATGATTATCAGGTTGTATCTTAAATTGGTTCTTAAAGTATTATCTCAATACTTATCCACTCCTGTTATCGTAGGATTTGTTCCATCATTCTTTAGCTTAGAAGTAAAGCAATGATGTGAGTAGATAGGAGTATACCAGTATATGACTAGTAATGGATATATCACCTGATATTGAGGCCAGTGATGTGTTAGAAGCAACAGGTAGAAGAAGTATTTAGAAATTGTGTACAGGATGCACAGTGGGTGATAAGTATCAGAAAGTAAAAGTTCATGGAAGAGGAAGCCTGAGTATTAAAATTTTTAATAGTGTGTCATGGGTTGAGAAATATCATAATTGGTCATCGAAGATATGTAGTCTATCACTGATTAGTGTATCAGTCTATAAAAGGTTTAAGGAGAGATGCATATACATTAATATAGATATGGAACCATGTGCCTGCCTTTGAGAGTAAAGTAAAACATGTGCATTATAGAAGTTAATAACTAGTACAAGTGATCATGAGTTCTAGTGAATGTGATAAGGTGATCTAATGATGAAGCTAGTATCCTAGAAAAATTAAGGGCATATGATATGTTGATAGGAAGCTAGTGTTACTATATCAAGAGTGCTAGTGTTTCTATATCACGGATTAGTTGAGTAATATGCTAGTAACAGTAAGTACCTTGTGTCATAATATTGGATTGGTGTATCAGTTAATAAGGATAGAAAATTATTTGGAAGTAATAGTATAAGTAATCCAGGAGTAGAAGGGGAACATCAGTAACTTGGTATGAGGATGTCATCTAAAATACATATGATAGCTGGTTCCTTGTGTAGATAGAAACAAGATTTGAGTAGGCATCCTATTGGCAGATATTCAAGATTGGATAAGGGTGTGCTAATAGAACGCATGATTAAAAAAAGTATATAAGTGTTCCTTGCAAGAAAATGGTTGAGAAATTTTGGTGATTACAAGAACTGAAGCAGAACAAGGAAGTACTATCTTAGCGGTATAGTATCCTAGGTAGCAAGTGCCAGTGAGTGAGTATGTCCATGACCTTGAATTATAGTATATCACTAATATTTGGTAACCCTCAGTATTAAAAATATTATGACTAGGTTGATGATTAGTGAATACTTAGTGAATGATAAAATAGGCCACATGTGGCATATCAGATTACCCGCACCAGTAGAGGGAGACAACCCGGCAGGGCAGAGACTGGAATTCATTATAGTTAGAGACTATATCCAAGTATGATTCCTCTTTCAGTAGAATGGTAGGATTGTATGTTATATGACAAGACTATTTTAGACTGTGATTGATGGGGGATTTGACTATAGTAAACTTTGTATTAATAGGTTGTGACTGGCCAAGAGAGAGGAGATAGAGTTTTAATTTTGAGGACAAATTTTTTTTAAGGGGGGTAGAGTTGTCACTACCATATTTTCTAGAAAATAATATTTTAGTCATTTGGTATTTAATTAAATATTATACATGTTGAATATTTATTTATTGTATTATTTATTTATTGTTAGTGTTAGATTTTATTTTTGAACTTGTGTTAGTAGAACTAACTAGTTTAGATTAAAACCATGTAACAATATTTAATTCTAGTTGGATTTGAGCCCAATAGTAAGCCCATTCATTAGGAGGATAAATTATTTAAGTTAAACCCATTAGACTAGAACCTTTTCTCTTTAATTAATTTCTTCATGAGAAGCCCCAAGGGATATTTGTAGACTTTATATAGTAGCTTAAGGGAGAGGACAAGTGAGGACTATATAAAGGGGATAAAAACTTTCTTTCTCTTCATTTTTTATTCCAAATCTAGATCTAAAATTTTTCTCAACCAAATTCTATCATTCCTATACCAAATTATTTCTTAATTCCTTCCTAAATCATTATTAGAGACTATTAGAGTATGAATCTACAAGGAGAAAGTAAGGATCTACAAAGAGGAGCAAGGATCTACAAGTTGAAGGTTCATTTTATCCAAATTGGGAATTTTATTAGGAATCCATCTCCCAATAGGTATAATTTAGTTTTTCTCCTTTAATTAGATTCTAAATATAAGATTTAACCATGAGAAACTATCCCACATGAATAGGCTACCCATATAAATTAGAATTAGGTTCATAGGAGGCCTATGGAGAAAGTTATGTATATTTTTGTATCAATTTTAGGGAAATTCAGAGATTGGCACATATTGTGTTTGTCAATTAGTTAACTAGACCAAATTCACATGTGTTTGATTGTGTGTGACTAGTGTCGTATCCATAATTGGATACGTGTAGGCTGTATCCCGATAATTTGGAGATACGGGTTGATTTGTGAGTTTTTCCTCCGATACGGGACTTTGAGCATGTCACATTTTGACACATGCATGTAGATGTGTAAACGACTCTTCGTATTATTTATAATTATAGTTTTAGACTTGCTCGTGTCCTTCGATATGTGTTTGGTTGTGTGGTGGAGCCGTACCACAAGCGTATCATAGAATGAGTGTGATACGGGTGTGGTACACTCTACGTGTTTACTTTATTGCCTTTAATTCTATGTGTGCTTGTGTAATATGCTATGTATGATATATAAATATATGTATATGTGTATGTATCTATAGTATATGATATAGATGTGTATATAGCAATGTGTATATATAAGTATCTATATGCATATGTGTTTATATATATATGTGTGTGTGTGTGTGTGTGTGTGTGTGTGGAGAGAGAGAGAGTGTATAGGTATATTGATATATATAGATACCTATATATGTATGTGTGTGTGTAGTGCTATGTGTTTGTGAGTGTGTGTTTGAGAGCATAGATGTATATATGTGTGTTTCTATGCATAAGTTTGTGTATGTGCTATATATATATATATATATATATATATATATATATATATATATATATATATATATATATATATATATATATATATATATATATATATATGAGGGAGTATAGTTATATATGTATTGATGAGAGTGTGTACATCTATATGTATTGATATATCTATATGTATATATGTATGAGTGTTTATATATATATATGAGGGAGTATAGTTATATATGTATTGATGAGAGTGTATACATCTATATGTATTGATATATCTATATGTATATATGTATGAGTGTTTATATATATATATATATATATGTGTGTGTGTGTGTGTGTGTGTGTGTGTGTGTGTGTGTGTGTGTGTGTGTGTGTGTGTTGATACATCTATGTATGTGTATGTATGTTTGAGTATATATATATATATATATATATACGTGTATATGTGTATTGTTTATATAAATCTATCTATGTGTTTGTAAGTGTGTGTGTGTGTGTGAGAGCATAGATGTGTGTGTGTGTGTGTGTTTGTGTGTTTGTGAGAGAGAGAGAGAGAGAAGCATGCCCAGCAGCAAATTTCTGCAGCAGTGCAACGAGGCATGCGCAGCAGCGCAACGAGGCGTGCGCAGCGGCGCGGTACAGCAGCAGGTTGCTACAGCAGTAGCAGCGCGCGGTACAGCGCGCAACGTTCGCAGCAGTGCGCAGCAGTGCAGTTTCAGTGTGTTTAGTTAGTTAGGATTAAGGTTAGTTAGTAGCTTGGTGTTATTGTTAGTTATATACCTATTAGTCTAGATAATTAGATAGATATATATATATATAAATACTTGTTAGATAGGTAGTATGTTAGTATGTACTATAAGTATCTATGTATGTTTATGGTATTGGTGGTAAGTTGATATGTATTATATGTTAAGTTGGTTTCTATGTATTTGTATGATATATGATAAGTTAGTAGGTAAGATTGATATGCATTGTTAGTGTTAAATAGATTAGCAGCTATATGTTAGTATTTAGTTAGAGTATCATAACTAGTTAGTTAGGTATTAGTATTAGTTACTATTAGTTCTAATTACCTTGAAGTATTACCAAGGTGAAGGTATTAGAACACATGTTAAGGTAATATTGAGTATCAAGATACTCGATATAAATAGAAGGATAAATGGTAAGTAGCTATAGGTAGTATTATATATAAGTATTATATATATATATATATATATATATATATATATAGATATATATGTTATTAGTATTAGGTATTTGGTAATATGTAATAGTTTAGTACGATAGTTATAGTTTAGTATTGGGTATTAACTATATATGCGCTAGGATTGACTTACCTTGGGATACCAAGGTAATGTCAAGGTAATTGGTCGATACTCAAGATATTAGGTTTGAGTATCAAGATGGGTGTGTAGGTAGTGAGATACGCATTGGTTCAAAGCCAAGGTATCCTCTTTGCATTAGTTAGCTTAGCTACAATATGTATTATCTTGTATATATATATATATATATATATATATATATATATATATATATATATATATATATATATATATATATATAATAACTTGTGTATCTTAGGATACGGTATCTTGTTGGTTTTCTTAGTATCTTAGAATAGCTAGTGTGGCCTAGTTTCATAGTGTATGGACCCAATATCCTAGAGATAGACTCGTACAACCTAGAAATTGCTAGTTTGACCAAGTTTGACTAGTTTGGCATAGAGTTGACCTAGTTTAACTATTTTGACTTAGAAATGGCTTCATGACCTAGAATTGAACTAGTTTAACTTAATTTCATTCCAACACCTTGTATTAATGTAATATTCCGTATATAGGTCTGTGTGATACCAGTTCGTACACAATTTGACATTCATTGCTCTGGACGGCAGGCGAGTACATTCTCTAATAGTTTCTATTATTTGATAATTACTATAATACAAGTATTTAGAAATATTTTACATGACACTTGACACATTGGTACACGGACTAGTATACACATGGATCAGTCATGGGATGTTATATATATATTGTTCATTATTTCTAGTATTCTTAATGTTTAACTTAGATAATGTTTCAATATTCAGTGTTCGATGTTTAACTTAGACAATGTTCAATGTTTAATGTTCAAGGTTTATTGTTTATATGGCCTTGAGTATCTTGCATCACAACGTGTCATGGTTGGATCCATTGTACTTGTTGGGGGAAATAGGAAGTGTTAGCTAGATATGTGATCAAATCCTAGACAATATTCAATGTTTAACTTAGACAATATTTATCCAACGTTAATTAGACAATGTTCACCGAAGCCGATCACATATCTAACTAGTATTTTAATCACTTAGCATAGTTACAGTTCTTTACCACATTATAGTTCATTGTCTCATTCTATTGTCTTGTTCTATTTTATCGTGATCAGTGTATACTATATTCTTCTTGTTTACTTGTTTCTTCTACCATAGTTGATATTGTTCATTATTTTTTGTCTTCTATTATATTCTCTATTTCTGTTATCAATTAATTGGAACTGCTATTGGGTTGTACTTCGCTCCATTCCTGACTGAAAAATATTTTTTAGAGGATCCGAGAGATTGGTGTCCGACATGCTACGGACCCTGATCTATAGATGGTGCAGACTTGGACCCACTAATTCTAGAGTGACTGCCGAAAGATCTAGCCGGAATCACTTGTTAGCATAGTTAGTTCTCTTTAGCATTTTGGTATCGGATTTATTTTCGGCTTATATTTGAGATTTTGGTTATTGTTTCTATTATTGTTGTTATATTTGTTTAGATTGTATAGTTATGTTAGACTTTATTGATATCTTATCGTGCTATAGAATTGTGATTGAGTATTGTGTTACACTCTTCTTGGAGTTGAGATATTATTGAAGGTTTATGCATTATTATGAGATAATTAGATAGTATAGTTGACCAAGACAACGTTCTACCGTCGATGCTGCGGTGTAGGCTGGACGTACCCACATACTCATACCCCTTCATAGGGTGTAGGTCATGACACGTTCCTAGAGGATAACTCCTCCTTGCATTGAAGCCACTGTTGGTCATGTTTATTGTTGCCAACCGATGCATGGGGATACCTAAGGTTTCGAGCAGACTTCGGAGGATGATGCTGAGAGATGATCCTGAATCAATGTGCATCCGATCTACCTTGATGGTACCGATATATCCGATATAGTATAAGGGCCTATCGTGTTTGTTATTTTTCAGAAATATATCTTGTTAAGAGAATATGATGTTCGGGATTGCCTCTATTACATTGTTGTATTGGGGCATGTAGTGGGATCCTCGGCCAGCGGCTTGACTTAGGCTAGGTAGGAGTCAGCATTCTGTAATGCCTCACTCAGAGCGTTGCGAGTCTCTTTAGAGAGACGAAGGAGCTTGAAGGATGATAATTTTGCTAGGATATTGACAAGTTGTGCCAATATATCAAAGTTGTAACACTTTTTTAGCCCTTTAGCTACGTATTTTCTCAGTGATTTGTCAAAGAGAACTTTTTCTGCATTTGCCTATCTTCAATAGGAGGTTGGGACGAGCCTGGTTCAGATTCTACCGGAGCTGTGGGTACGATTATCGGAGGTGTATTATCCTCTAGAGCCGTGTCGTAGTCTCTTAGGTAGGTTTTCCCTGACCTAGATATCCCAGCTAGGGCTTCGTCAGTCAATAGAAAGATGACCATGTGACAGGACTTGGCCTTTTTTTCTTTAGACATGGAAGTAGGAGCGGTTGCTTGCTGTATCAAGTCTGGAATAATGTCTGGGTAAACCCACATAACCTTGCCTTATGGAGAGGTGAGTGGTACCAGCCTGTCTTTTCGAGGTGGAGGAGGGAGGTTAACGACATCCATCATTGTCCTAGGTATCGAGACAACTCCACCTTGGACTTCTATCGCTGGAAAGTCGGCGAATTGGAGGGAGAACATGTTTGTAGTGACTGTCTTGTCTTCAAAGTCTAAAGTGAAAGCCTTGGAGTCGAGCAGTCATTGGATGTGCCTCTTCAATACGTAGGAATCTCCTATTGGTAGATGGATGTATCAGTGGTAGTGGCAGTACTTGGGCGGGTATACCATATTTTTTTACTCGGAAGGATAAGATTGTCGTATCCCGAGTTTCTAAAGCGTATATCGGTTGCTTATCGAATCAAAATGAGCTCGTAGCTCCCTGACTTCCCAGATTGCATCTTGAGCATCATCTGACGACAAGGGAGCAGATGATCTCAATAAGGTGTAATTGGCCCCAGTGGTGAGAGAAGGAGCGGTAGCGCTCGACTCGCCCTTGTTTCCCGATTCTTGCCTTGCTTGCCCCAAGATCCTTGGTGGTTGTGGGACTATACTTGTATTGAGGTCCAATGCAGTTTCAGTTAGAGTCTGTATTGAGGCACTCATGGTTTGTATCATGGTTTCGAGTGCCTCAAGATGTTGTTGATCACTGGAGGCTTGATCGTCCCCTAACGTGTATACAGGCATTATATGGGGAGAGATGGATGGGATTATAGAAGCTTAACTTTTCGCCTCTGACTCCTGAGTATTGCTATCTTCAGGGAATAAAGGCATGGTTGTGTCATCTTCAGAGTCTAGGGGATGGCTACCCCCAGCCCCGGTGACTGTACTATCCTGGCGGTCTTGGCTACCCCAAGGTAGGTTGTCATCCGTTTCTTAAAATTTATTGTCTTCCTGGAATGATGGATTGGTATAAAACATCAGGGGGATTGCTACCCCCCAGTTATTATTTTTGAACGAGTGCCTTGGAATACCCCCACGATAGGTACTAGCTTATTACTCCTCGGTCGGTTCCCCTATATACTGTTCGAGACTGTCGGATTGGACGAGTCCCTTTTTCCTGAGATCTTTTTTCAAAATGAGACTTCTATGTTGAGCAAAATGAGGCAAGAAGCAATTCTTTCTCTTTTTTGTGCACTTGTTTTCTTCGACGTTGTTGGACTGGTGTCGCATGTTGCAATTGTCGGAATACCGATTCTCTAGTTGGAGGAAGTACTATTTTAATATAGTAATAGTTGATAATGATGCTAGCACAAGTGTGTCCGAGAAGGGACACTTTATGTGAAGGAGTTGTTTATCTCGTCTTGCACTTGTGACTGATCATATTGCGCAAATCAGACGATAGAAACTTTATTTTTTATAACCATTTCATGCGCGCAGCCGAGCTTTGCGTATGAGTGTAAAATTAGACGATTTGCTCCATGGCCTATTTCTTGTGCAGAGACTGCACCCATGTTGTTTGTGAAATACTTAATACGAGACGGACCCATTTCATGCGCGTAGTCGAGCTGGGCACATGGGTCTGTCAACACAGTTTTTGCTCCCCAACCTGGTTCTTGTGAAACAATTGTACCCAGGTTATTTGTAGAAGACTTAGCGTGAGATGAACCCACTTTATGCGCGTATCCAAGTTAGGCTAATGGGTCTGTCAACATAGTTTTTGCTCTCCGACTTGGTTCTTGTGCAGAAACTACACCCAAGTGGTTAGAGTTGGAGGGATGGACAATATCCGGCGCATAGGATGCCCCATATAATTTTTCATCTGAAGAACGTATGATAACCAGTGGCACATGCTTTTGGTAGACTACTTACGCCGCCCTTCTCGCGTGCATAGTTCAAGTCATTTTGGATTTTTTTTTAAACTAGCACGTACTGGCGCATAGTATAGAGAATCCATATTGGTGTTATAGAAGATTCTACCGAACACAGACTCTCTCTCTGTCTCTTTTTGGCCTCCCTATATGCAAAAGACCTCATGCTCCTGCATCATAATACAGTACACTTCTTCTTTTGCTCATCTTGTTGTGAGGGCATCTCTTGAGATTCAGTACTGTTCTTCTCAAGAGTTGCTACGGAGATAGAGACAGGATATGCATCGGCAGGGATTGGCAACGCATCATTCGTGGACCATGGGTGCGTCCCAGTGGCCTTGATGACCCAAGTCTTGCGAGTCTTATGAGTTTTATGAGCCTCGATGCGAAACTCAGCTTGTCCAGTATCTCTTCGAACATTTGTGGGTCGAAGCGAACTACCAAAATTCTCCGGGTTGAACCCAGCTTGCTTTGGTTGGACTACGTCAATAACTTCTCATAGGAGGAGAAGTACTTCCCCAATAGAGTCTCCATTTTTGTTGACATTGTAGAAGCATAAAAAATATGCTGAATAGCTATACGCAACATTCTAGTGCTGGGCAGCGTAAAATATGGCTTCGGAGCCATTGGCGTACAACAGAGCTTTTCCGCTAAGGCAGCGTAAAATATAACCTCAAGGACTATCCGCGTAAGGCAGTATGTACTGGCTGCTTTAGCGTAAAAAGGGATATTGTATCGCCTTTACGGCGTAAAACTCATCCGCTTTAATACAGCATTGAAGTGTAGAAGGAATGCTTCATATTTCCCGAAATGAACCTGTCAAATCGTGCAGTGAACCTGACATCTGACTCCTGACAAAGAGTACGGCACGACTACCCAGACGACGGCTATAATGATGGTGTGGCACAGCGACCCAGACTGTCGTTTAGTGATATTTCTTTGGCATAAACCACTTTTACGCGTACAAGGGAATACGCTGCCTAGTTTTACACAGGCAGATGTGAGCTGTTTACGCTCCACAGAAGACAAACAGGCTACCACGTCAAAAGTTGCTCTTTGTACAGGGCTCGAGGCACGTCTCTGCATTTAATGCGCAGAATGATGGCAGATCTTCGAGACAAGTCTCTTCATTTAATGCGCGGATGGGTGGCAGATCTTCGGGATACGCCTCTGCATTTAATGCGTAAGATAGGGGCAGATATCTGCATTTAATGCAAGAGATTTGATTATATCTCCAAAAGTCGTGATTTCGGCTAAAACGTCCACATCATCACTTTCGAGCATTACACCATCAGGCTATTTTTAGCTATGGGAGCACGCTGTATGCTATCTCCCTGCAATACGCCAGCTTAGGCTATATTACAGGGGTGCATATTAAGGCTATTTGGTTCATAATTTGCTCAAACCCTCAGTCAAGGAAGGAGGATCAGCTATCTTCTACGCTAGCTACCTATCCATGCAGCATCAGGCTTCTACGCTCGCTCGGCTTTTACACCTACCTGGCCTCTACGCCAGTTTGATAAACTATTTGGCTTCTATGCCATAGTGACAGTTATTGGCTTCTATGCCAACCTTTTCTATGCGAGGGATAACTACCTACGTGGCTTTTATGCCGTGGTCTTCGCAGTAGTTATACGCGTTATCTCTTCATGGGACACGTGTCACACGCTCATTCAAAAGATTATTTATACGTAGGTAACGGTTATTATAACTGTCGCGTAAAAGTTGCTATACTTTCTACTGCCCGGCTTCTACGTCGACTGATGGTCACTGTCACTAAAAACCCTATAAATAGGGACCTCTATCTATAGAGGAGAAGAGAAGAAAAAGGAGGGTCAAAAAACAGAAGATCAGAACCAAGGTCAAAGATTCCAAGATCAAAAGGGAAGGTCAAGGAACTAAGAGTCGAAGCCTTTGAGAGAGAAGAATCCAGAGCTCAGGAAAAGAGTAGTGATCGACGAATTTGGCATTGAGCATCCACTCTCTTTCGTAATCTTCGAAGCTGCTTTCTGTCTTCTACGGTACTTCTTCACCATCGTGTGGTCCAAGGGACAAAGTGATCGACTGCAGATCAGATTCCTATAGCAATATTTATCCAGATTAAAATTATACTCGACATCCTCGTATAGGATTAATTGTACAATCTTGTTTGTAAACCAAAGAGCGGGTTTCGTATAAGCCACATCCTTATTTCTTTCGTTTATTATTAAACACAAGATGGCGACTCTGCTAGGGACGTCTTTCTCTTCCGACGAGAAAGCTATTGCTCAACACGATGCGGTATCCGTGGGATCCGTGAAGAAGACCCTGGTCGTCTCGTTCGACCAGTCTGCCTAAGAAGATATATTTCGAGCAGGGGTTAGCTCTCACTCTCTCTCTGTCCAAGACAACAAGAAGCTGCGTAAGGTCTGGATGGCCAAGACATCCCCTACCATTCCTGCCGACTCTTAGATCTCTCCAATCTCTCCGACCAGCCAAGTTGTAGCTACACAACCTTCGCGCTCTGCGCGTAAAACTCAGTCTCTCATCCGTGATATGGCAGACAAAACTTTGGACAATGCCTCAGCGCTAGTCCAGAAGTCTATTCTGCGCTCTGCACGTAAAATCCAGTCTCCCATCCGTGATGTGGCAGACAAAACTTCAGACAATGCTTCAGCGCTAGTCCAGAAGTCTATTTCATGCTCTGCACATAAAATCCAGTCTCCCGTCGATGACGTAGCAGACAGAATTTCTGACAATGCCTTAGCGCCAAATCAGAAATTCTAAACGCGCTCCGCACGTAAAAATGCATCTGCCCTCCGCAAAAAAGCAGATGATCCCTGTAATCTACGCAAGGGAAAGCAAGTGGCAGACTACGCAACCTCTCGGCATTTACGCCAGCAAGGGAAGAATCTGTCCGCCCTCCGGATTACGCGAGGAGCTGATGGCCGACTGAGGACCTCCTCAGCTTTATGCCAGCCTGAACAGAGCTCCAATTTATGCCAGGTGAGGCACCTTAGCGTAAAGCAGGCCCAGTCTGCAGAAAGATACACTCCTCGGGGATCATTCGCTACCCAGATGGCCAACCTGTTGTATACGAGTGGCACAGGAAGGACTATGGTTCCCAATATTCGCATTCCCACTGACGTGAATAGAAGGAACAGGCCATCTTCTTCTGTAAATCCTCCTGACCTGCGTGAGTATCTGATCCAGAAATGCAAGGATAGGCGATCTTCCAGCATGTCTATTACGCCTCCTAGCGAGCACTATTGTAATAGCCATAGGATTGTAGTCGATTATTACGGTTCTGAAGCAAAATGGTCTATTTTCGACCGGTTGAACTACTCTCCGTCTTTCCAAGAAGAAGAGCCCACACATGCATCAGTGAACATGGCTTCACACATACCTAGAGGTAGATCGAACTCAAGGCATCATCCCTCTAGAACTCTGAGCCGAAGGAGATTCAACTAGCTCCTTAGGAACACTGAAGCTGGGGTGTTCCAAAACACCCGTTCGAGGGCACGACAACCGGCTTCGTACTCTTTTGATTCTGAGGCTGGGGGTCGCCAGTCTCCCGAATCAGATGCTGAAAGTATAGAGTCAACTTCTACAGAGACCTATACTCATCCTTTAATAATACCCAGGGAGATGGGAGTTTATACCATTGGAGATGAACGCGAGGAAGCTTCCCCGTCGGGAAGCGCTGAGCAACATATTACTATACTAGAGACATCTCTGAAAGAGATGCAATCTATGATGGAGAATATGCACCAGATGATGTTGACTCAACACACAGCTGCTATGGCTCAAGCATTGGTCCCTCCAACTCAGATACGTGTGGGGGTGGACTTACCACCATCCAATGCAGTCCAAGAGCCTGCTCTAGATCAGGAATCAGCAGTTCCTCTGCTTCCTCATTCGGAGAACGTATTACCTCCTGTTGGAGTTGCGATACAACCGATTCCTCACCACTCCGTGGTCCCGCTATCGGCTGAAAATCTGATGCAGGCAGTATGGGAGTTGAAAGCCCAATTTGATGCCTTGAAGCACAAAGATCAGCTCAAGAAATTGGGAATCAACCAGCCTTACCCGGCTATCTGGGAAGAGGCCCCGTTCTCTCCTAAATATAAACCGCAGACTATGGCTTTATTCGAGGGAAAAAATTACCGTGTCAGTACATAAACTACTTCAGTATGATGACGGTGTTATTACAAGGGAATGACGCCCTCCTCACTCGGGTGTTCAAGGGCTGTCTCTCGGGAGTGGCTTATCAGTGGTATCGTAGCCTGGCGGACAACTGCATTACTTCCTTTGAAGACTTCAAGGCTTTATTCTTCGTACGATTCTACGAGGAAGGGATGGACATGTCTATATCCTCTCTCATTAAAGAGAAGCAAAAGAAAAAAAGAGGACGTTCACACTTTCATCGAACGTTTTTGTCAAGCCACTTTGCAAATGCCCCTCGGAGTTCCAAACTCGGCATTGGTAGACATTTGCAGGAAGAACCTTCTTCCCGAAATCTCGGTATTCACAGGACCATATCAGTTCCATGATTGGCCCTCGTTCATCATCTCAGCGTTAACCGCGGAAGACAACAGTCGAAAGGTGCGTGATAATGGCATCATGATCTCTGCCTCCGATAGAGGCAAGAGGTCATCCCCCAACAGCGACTGTCCTCGTGGTTCCAAAGAAAAAGAAGCTCTGACAATTAATACGTCCAGGCAAAAGACTGCGGCAACCACAGACAAAACCTGGGACTGCCAGGCCCATTGAAGATACTCTTTCGACGATGATGATATTTCGAGCATATTCGAGTGTCTCGTCAAAAGCGGCAAGATTACCCTTCCTGAGGAGAAGCGGCCTAATGAAGTCCGCAGTACTAACAACCCTAAGTACTGTATCTTCCATAGATACATACACCACCCTACAAAGACGTGTTATGTACTGAAGAGGAAGATCCAGGAGCTGATCGATGCTAAGGCCATCACTCTGCGCAACAGTAAGAAGACGGTCACAGCCAACATGATCTCTCTACAATTTGGCAATCTGTCTCCCCAAGAAGTCCCGAATAGAATTATATATATTTCTCGGACAACGATGAACATCGTTAATCTCCCTCCAACTAGGGGTTAGAATCATGACCTGGTGCCCTTGACTACCCGGCGAGGCGAGATTATGTGGGTTCATCCAGATCTGGTGTCAGAGATCGAGAAAAAGACTCAAGCTGCTAAGGCCAAGTCTAAGGAGAACTCGAAGCTTAAACCATGTCACATGATTACGGCACACTCGGCATCAGAAGACGAGGTTTTGGCTACTGGAACCCGCTCAGGGAAAACCTACCTCAAAGACTATGGAGCAAGTCAGAAAGATACACCGATAGACGCCTCAGCTGCCAAGCCTTCAGAACCGGAACCCGCTATACTCGAGACCGGTCCTTCGAGACCAACTTCGACGGACAAGGGAAAGCAAAAGAAAGTGCGCTTCGATAAACCTTTGAAAAGCATTCAAAACAAAGGTTTAGAGAAGTCATATAACTTTGACATCCTGGCCCAATTGGCTAATACACCAGCCAGGTTGTCCATCTTTGAACTACTCTGGCTCTCTCAAGACACTCGTCAAGCCCTGAGTAAAGTATTAATGTAGGCGGATGCATACTTGACCCAGCTCAAGTCTCCTGACGAAGAACCCATGGCATGTCCTTAATGCCACAGTGTGATGGAGGTGGTCTCTAATATCACTTTCACTCAAGATGACATGTTGTTAAAGAATAACAGGCATGACAGACCCCTCTATTACACTGGGTACGTCAGTTTCATGGAGTTCGACCGGATTTACATAGATCCGGGATCATCAATCAGCATCATTCCTCATAGTCTGCTCGGACCGCTGAGGATTACTACAGGCAAATTGGCATACACCACTACTACAATCGTGGGTTTCAACACCAGGAAAAGTAAGCCGTTGGGGAAAATTTGCCTGAGGATCTAGATTGGCGACCTCAGATCAGTGGCTACATGTTATGTCATTGATTCAGAGGTGTCCTACAATATTCTGCTGGGTAGACCTTGGATCCACGACCACAATATCGTTCCTTCGACTCTACATCAATGCTTTAAATATATAGATGCCCAAGGAACAGTACAAACGGAGTTTGCAGACTTGAACCCATTTAAAGGAGTAGAATCCTACTTCTCTGATGCCATGTTGTACAATCAAGACTATATGGAGGAGGTATTAGGCGAAGCAGAGAAGGAATCCCATCAGGAGACAGAAGAACCCTTTGTCGAGCAACCTCTGTCAATCAAGGTGAAAGGGCGAACTACTCGTCCAAAAGCCATCTAGCCTATGGCTATCCACCTGAACAAAACCAGGTCAGGAAAAGGAGGTGATCCTCTAGTGATCACTTTAAACCAGAAGCCTCCACCCTTGGTCATCAGCCTTCGGCTCAACAAGCAGCCGATTGATGTAAATATAATCGGAAACGTAGTTTCGGATGATAATAAAGATCCACTTTTCTAGTATATTGATGCTCAGATTTCAAATCAGGAATCTTCTCCCCATGATAATATAGAACCTATAGCACAAAAATTCTTGGAAGCTATAGACTCCTATCATCCGTATGTGTAGGAAGTAGCATCATCATCCAATATCATCATGACATATGGACCACATCAGGATTCTATCTTCATTGTCCCGCCTGCGTTCAGCGGTCAGCGTTCAATAGTCTTCGGCCGCATGCGCAACGAACCGACTGTACAAGAAGATTCTTCCAATGATGATGCTGGTAAAATGCAAGTTCACAGATACAGCCCGTAAGCTTTGAAGATCATGCAAAGTATGGGTTATGACTTGAAGCTGGAACCAGGTCTCAACTACGCGAAAGACAGACAAATGCCGCTGTATGGTGATCCCTACTGTCAATGAACTTATTTCGAGTTAGGGTATTCCACCTCCCTTGCAACTTCTGAGTCAAACGAGGATATCTTTTCCTCTTTTCAGAATGGCTCGTCGCCATCCGACTCATCTGTTGCTCTCGGACGAACATTATCAGTAAATACAGTAGTGGCAGATTCCTTCTAAGAAGACGAACAAAAATCTGAACCATTTGAGAATGACTCTTGGGCTTAATAAATGGATACACAATAGGAATTTCGGTTCGAGCAGAGAGAACCTCCCACCGAAGATGAAGTTATCCAGATTGATGTTGGGGATGAACTTTCGCCAAAGCCGATATTTATTAGTAACAATCTTTCCGAAGAAGAAAGGGAAGAAGTTATCCAGCTGATAAAAGAATATATCGACGTCTTTGCATGGAATTATGAGGATATGCCAGGTCTTGATCCAAAGGTGGCTACTCATAAACTTAATATATTGCCCGATTCGAAGCCTGTGAAGCAGCACCAACGCCGGTTCCGCCCGAATATGATGGACGCCATTGAAGTTGAAATCAAGAAGTTGATAGCCTACGATTTCATCCGGGAAGAACAACATCCTGACTGGGTCGCCAATGTTGTCCCAGTCATGAAGAAAAGTAGAAAAGTACGTGTCTGCATCGATTACTGAGATCTGAACGCAGCCTGCCCCAAGGATGAGTTTTCTCTCCCCATTACAGACGTCATGATTGACAATACGTGTAGTTTTAAACGTATGTCTTTCATGGAAGGATTTTTAGGATACAATCAAATCAAGATGTATCCTGAAGACGAGAAGCATACTGCCTTCCGGACACCGTTGTGGGTATATTGTTATACGGTCATGCCCTTCGGATTGAAGAATGCCGGGGCTACATACCAACGGGCTATGAGTAACATATTCTATGAGCATTTGCGCAAAATAGTAGAATGTTACGTGGATGATGTAGCTGTCAAAAGCTGCCTTAAAGATAATCACATCCAAGACTTGAAGACAATATTTGAGTTGATGCGCCAATATTAACTCAAAATGAATCCCACAAAGTCCTTTCTTGGTGTATCCAGTGGCAAATTTCTGGGATTGTCATCACCGTAAAAGGCATTCAAGTGAACCCTGATAAAGTTAAGGCCATCCTGGAAATGCGATCACCCCGTAATCTGAGAGAACTCAGGGGATTTTAAGGTCGTCTGGCTTACATCCGGAGATTCATATCCAACCTCTCTGGGAAATGTCAGCCTTTTTCTTGTCTCATGAAGAAAGGTGTATCCTTCGTATGGGACGAAGTCTGTCAGCAAGCGTTTAATGACATCAAAAGCTATCTCACTAATTCTCCAGTTTTGGTGCCTCCCGTCATAGAAAGACCATTCTTGCTGTATATTCGAGCGATGGATCATTCTCTGGGAGCTCTTCTCGCACAGAAGAATGATGTGGGCCATGAACAGGCTATCTACTACCTAAGCAGGATGATGGTCGGAGCCGAACACCGGTACAGTCCAGTGGAAAAAGAATGCTTGACTCTGATATTCGCTATTCAGAAAATGCGACACTATGTCACAGGCCAAACCATCTATATCATCTCCAGGATCAATCCTCTTCGGGTACTGATGAGCAAGCCAAGTGTTCTTAATTCTCGACTCGTGACATGGGCGATGTTATTGACACCATATGACATGGTGTATGTCCCTCAGAAGTCCATCAAAGGCCAAGCATTGGCTGACTTCCTAGCTGCTCACCAGATTTCGGAGACCTCCAAACTATACGAGGACATCCCCGACGAAGTTGCAGAATGTAATACCGCAGTGGAAAGTAATACATGGCAACTATTCTTCGATGGCACCTCCAGGATTGGTTCCAAGGGAAACGTGGTTTCAGGAGTAGGAATTGTCCTGGTCACTCCTGATAAATTCGTCATCTATCGGGCATATCCTCTTAGCGAGCCCTGTTATAATAATGTGGCAAAGTATAACGCTCTGCTAATCGGGCTCCAAGTCGCTAAAGAATTGGACGTCGAATCTCTGGAAGCTTTCGGTGATTATCTGCTGATCATCAATCAAGTCAAAAGAATATATGAATTCCGGAATCTAGACCTCATCCCCTATCACCATGCAACGGTCGAGATAGCCATGACATTCAAAAGATTCTTCCTAGAGCATGTACCTTGATCTCAGAATCTAGAAGCTGATGTCCTAGCCAGTCTGGCTGCAGATTTAGCTATTCCTATAAGAAGGCAGAATTTGGTGATCCTTCTTAACAGAGATTTATTCTGTGTGAAAAATAACTTTCACATAGAACGCAGCTACGCTGTGAACACAGATCCTCCTAAGAGAGACTGAAGAAGTCCCTTTATAGATTTTGTGGCATACAAAATCTTATCGGAGGACCCTAAAGAAGCAGTATCCGTCAAAAGACGAGTATTACGCTTCTATCATGACGCTTCTTCATAATGTCAATATCGCCGGACCTACGACGGACTGCTATTGAGATGTCTCTCAGATGACGAAGCACAGCGGATTATCCGTGAAGCTCACGATGGCGTATGCGGAGCGCATCAACCCGGTCCTAAGCTACAGGATCGTATCAGGAGGATGGGTTATTACTGGCCTACTATGATAACAGATGCAATAAAGTATGCAAGACAATGTAGAGCCTGTCAGGTCCATGCAGACTTTATACATCAACCTTCTGAACATCTACATCTTGCATCCTGGCCTTTCGAAGCATGGGATATGGATATCATTGGTCCTATTCACCCGTCTTCTTCCAGAGGTCACTGGTTCATACTGGCCATCACGAATTATTTCTCCAAATGGACAGAGGCGATCCCGCTTGCAGAGGTGAAGACATCTAATGTGATCAGCTTCATCAAGCATCATGTCATTTATCGCTTTGGGATATCCCAAAGGATAATTCATTACAATGGGCCTCAATTCATCAGCCACGTATTTCATCGATTTTGCGATAAAAATCGGATACAAAATATGGCCTCTACGGCATACAATCCCGCTGCTAATGGATTGGCGGAAGCCTTCAACAAAACCATTATCAAACTCTTGAAAAAGTTTGTCTCTTCGAACAAGAGAGATTGAAATGAGAAGCTAGAAGAATGTCTCTAGGCATACCGCACAACGGTACGGGCACCGACAGGTTGTACCCCATTCTTATTGGTTTACGGGAGCGAAGCAGTCCTCCCCATCGAAGTCCAAATCCTGTCACTCAGGATAGCAATGGCTAATTAGCTGACTCAAGAAAAGAATGACCTGTTAAGGCTTCAAGAGTTAGAAGGATTAGACGAGAAATGCCTCCAAGCTCAACAACGTATCACGTTCTACCAGGCACGCATTTCCAGATCTTTTAATCAAAAAGTAAAGGAAAGAGTGTTCAAAGTTGGCGAGCTAGTTTTAGCTGTGAGAAGGCCGATGATTCTTACTCACAGGAGTAAGGGAAAATTCCAGCCCAAATGGGAGGGCCCTTATGTGATCGAGACGACGTTCTCAAACGGCGCTTACAGGTTAGCCAAGCCTAATGGAGACTTGTTGATGGCTCCTATCAATGGTAAATTTCTGAAAAGGTACTATGCTTAACCTTCTTCGCTCGAATGGAGTATGGTGAAGATCTCATTCTGACATTACTACTTCCAAAACGAAACTAGTTGGATCGTATTCTATCATATCCATATAACCTCTAAATAGATATGTTTAACTAATTTGGAACTTCAAGACATATCACGTCCATATTACCTCTGATAGTGTTTTGTGTGCAAATTCTAGTTGGATCGTATTCTATCATGTCCATATAACCTCTGAATAGATATGTCCAGCTGAAGCTTACCGAGAGTATATCACGTCCATATTACCTCTGATATCACTTTTACCCAAACCTGTCATTTATATTCTAAAATAATGGGTCCACAAAGTCAGATGAAAGCCTCTTTATTTATTCCCAGAAAGAGCAAAATTACATTAAAAAAGCAAAAAGTACATCATTTGGGGGGAGCGGTTAGGTCGCAGATCTGCTGCGCCAGTGAGACCATCTTCTCATTCCTGGAGTTCAAGACATTAGCGCGAGCCCGCTCCAGTCTTGCCTCCTCATTGCTCAGGAGGGATAGTTCAGACCTAGCCTGAATAAAACCGACGCAGGCAACTCCTGCACGTGCCAAGCTTTGCTGAGCTATATCCAGTCGGCTATTCATGACATCTAGAGCTTCCAAGGACTGAGAGGCCCACTCCTTTGCCTGAGCCAGTTTTGCTTCCAATCTACGGACCCTCGCTACATTTCCTTCATGCTCGGCCTGGCACTTTTTTCGAAGAGGAATAACTTCCTCCAATATGGCCTTCCCTTCATCTATCTCCTGATGTCGAGCCTGGATGGATTTATTTAGGCCTTCCATCTGTTCAGCGAGCTGCGCAGTGAGGGATTCATATTTAGCCTGAATCAGCTCATCGATATTTCCTCGGGATAACTGCAGATATTCGTTAATAGGTTGTTCCAAACCATTAACTATCTGCTCTAGCACATCAGCTCTTCCAGTGTCACTGAAATGTCTAATCTGCACTATAGTAAGGCTACAGGATATCCTCAGAGCCTCAAAGCCTAAGTTCTTCTCCAGTACCATTGATATCAACGTCCTCAAAGTGGCGTAGAAAATAGTAGAAAACTGCTCAACCAATATGGTGAGATTCAAATGGGTGCTGGGGGTGGCTGCAATATCAGAGAATCTCCCTCCAGGAATGACAGTCGACGACGTTGCCACAGTCGTCGCCTCAACAGATGGTGCGACAAAAGAAGATGCGCCAACAATAGACGAAACAGCCGGCGTACTTAAATGAGGTATTGTCGTAAAGACAGGTTCATCCTCCTCTCGAGATAGCGAAGATGTTTCAGGCGAGCCGGCACTCGAAAGTGCTTCCTTTCCGAAGTCGGGCACCTCCATGTCGTCGCTAGGAGCTGAAATAGAGCCAAAAAGGGCGTCAATACTGCTTTCCCCGTAGATGTCTTCCCCTGAAAAGAAGACAGAAGAAAGTAAATATCAACGTGATGTTAATTTTTCTAAAAAAGAGGCATAAAGATGATATTTACCCATGGCTGATGGTATATATGTCGTGTCTGCAGCTAGTACAGCTAAATCATTTCTTAACGATGCTAAGCAAGCTGTCATACCTGGAGAAGGTGGTGTGTCAACCGACACTGGCAAATATTCTTCCAGGTCCTCGTCAAGTTCCAACCGAGGCTCATCGGCTGGAATCTCACTGGGAATACTTACAGACACGGTAGGGGTTTCTCCCATTGCTGATCTGGATAAAGGTATCCTTATTCGGCTCGGCCCCGAAGGCAATCTCGTACCACTACTTGAAGCGGTAGCAGCGACAGCAGCCTCAAGCAAAGATTCTTTGACACCGCCAGCCGGAACTGTAGAGGTTCTCTCTCAAAAAGGCGAGAAACCTCCAATCAAAGAATCGTCCCCGATAGGGGAAACAGCAGGTTCCCTTCTAGGAGCCTCATGGCCGAGAATCCTGAGAGGACGACTAACCGTCTTCTTCTTCTTCTTACGAGGGGAAGTCTTCGTCGGAGCAGGAGCCCTTCGCTTACCAGAGATGACCAGAGGCCCGGCAGGTTGAGGTATCTCACCCCTCGGTACTGCCAACAAAGGCTCATCTGGATTGACGATATCTTCACCCTCATCGGAGGAAACTGAGGGGATCTCGTATCTTCCCGCGGACTTGGAAGAGGGCATCCTAAAACTTCTACGCATATCAAAATCACGATGGAAGGTATTGGTTGCCATATAAAACTGGGCATACGAGTGGAGGATGCGCAGCTCCGTGGAGAGTGAAATGGTGGGAACAGTAAAAGTTGCTTCAGTGCAACCCATGATGAAGTATCGCCAGCCTCTCGCTCCATCAATAAGTCCACCCCTGGACTTGAAGCTGGTGACGGCGTTGCCCACATGCAACTGGTCTTACCCAAGCTGCTTGGCAAATCGACTAGGCAAGTAGGGTTCCAAGAAGCACTGATCCTCACTTTTGTACAGTAAATGGGAAGGTCTAATGCAGACCAACCAATTAAAAGCCTCAGAAGAAAGAACGGTCTTCCCGTCGCCCACGTCCTGAAGTCTGCGCCCCTATTGATTGAGATGTACAGAGGGGAAAGTGCAGAAGATCATCCAGCTGTGACTGAAATTTAGTGCCCGCCGACAGTCTAAAACTGTGGTCACGTTCCAGGAGGAATTCTTATAATTCAGCAAAAAACTATCCCCCGAACTGCTGCCAGAGCCAGGAGACATCACCCTGGGGTTATGGAGAATTAACCATCCCATCAAATACAGGTATGGTAATTCTACCCCAGGAAAGCTATCACGTCGAGTTTCTTCGACAAGTAGCCCATCAGTAATGGCCCTCAGGCCAGCTTGTATTCGGCACACCATGGCAGGGAGCAAACCCAGTCTTGCCCCGAAGACCAGACGCACTGCAGGCCATAAAGTATTGCGGTGAATGCGGTCCGAGGTTGCAATGCCGGGTACCACTAGTCGCCACAGCCATATAGAGAGGAAGCCAGCCAGTTGAGCTTCCTTGGACAGAGGCCTGCGGTAATGCCTCAAATATTTGTAGGCCTTAGTGCCTGCAGGATATTTCCCTATCCCTTCGTCGAGAATCTGATCTGGAGCCCCAGCATCTTCCATAAGATCGTCGACTACCTGAGCACTAAGCACGCTCAGAAAGCTCAGAGGCTGATCCTTAGTATCCAAGACTTTCTCTGGCTTAGCAGCCCTGCCTCGGTGAAAGAAGAGGTAGGACGCCCATTTATTAGTATGAGCCAAATCTGAAGGCTCATTATAGAAGGCGGTAGAAGCGAGGTAGTGGCACATCAACTCCTGGTACACTGCCACTACCCGAGGGTCTGAATCCCCCAGCTCCCGGTTTGTGGGAACATACTCTTCATAAGGAGTATCCCCCATCGACAGTCTCGAGATCTCTGCCATCTCGTGGAGGGCCAATCACAACTCCCCCAGTGGAGTGGCGAAAGTCCCGGTGAGCGAGATATATCGCTCCATCAAAGCCAGAAATAGGCTGGGGTTGAGAGGTAATCCAACACTGGTGGCACTCACAGCTGCGTACAGACCAATGCTCTCTAGCTCGGTCTAAAAATGCTTCAGGGCCCAGTCAGCTAAGCGAGCCCATCGAAGATTTGTAGGGGTGATCCACCCACTTGTCCGAGGATTAACCTTTGGGTATTCTCCTCCGTGCCCCATGAAGTCATTGCAGAAAGTCGGTATCTGGACTGGCTAGAAGGGTGCAGTTTCCTCACTCAGGACAACGCCCAAAAATAATCCCCTGAACGGCATCACAGAGCCGGAAGGGCGGCTGACGAATGACCCTTGGTCAGATCCTTTCTGGTAGAATATCTTTCCCGGCTGGACGTGAAGATCGGGAGTCAGCGTCCACGACATCCTCCTGGGATGTGTGGCATGGAAGAATGCCGAGATAGGGTAGTCTCTCGGCATCTTGGGCAGGTACATGACCAAGCCCCCGGCAGTGAAAACCCAGAGCTCTTTCTTCGGCTTCGTCTGGGACTGCTTGTCAATCATGTCCCTGAAGAGAAAGGCCAGTTTTATATATTGTGCCCCATCTATAGACGTCAGGGGCTCTCCGTTGATCATGCTCAACATCATTCGCTCTCCTTGGGACGATATCAGGATTCCCCTTCCTTCAGGATATTGGGGTCCAGAGATGGAAAATGTCACGCGGGACAAATTCTCCAAGTAGTTGGAATGCAGCATCCCGGCAGCTGAACCCATCACCTCGGCCAGTGGAGACGCATGCAAGTTAACTGCAAAATACAAGAAAAAAACACATCAGTTTTTATACCAGACATTACAATCTTGCAGCATATGCAAAGAGGCAACAGTCTGTGCTTTACGCCAAGATTGTAAAAACTTGATCTTTTACGCTGGAATCTTATTCCAACGCGTAAAATTCAAGACTGGCAGTATATACAAAAAAATTGACAGTCTTTGCTTTACGCCAGACTGCCAAAGTTTGAGTTCTACACCAGAATTTTTATCCAGAAGCATAACACTCAAATTTTATGATATACGCCAAGTTTCGACAGTCTGTGCTTTTACGCCAAACTGTGAAAATATGGAGTTTTTACGCTGACATATTAGAAATATGGGCGTTAAAGATAAAACATCTATGTGCATCATCTTCCTCGAAGAGGCTATCAGCACAAAAGATGACCTAGCGCGTTCATGTACAACGTGTACGAAGGATTTTCGTCATTTTTGTCGTCCCAATTGCTTTACCTATAACGTCCGGCGCACAGCTCGTCGGCGGGGCACTTCGTTCAGAATAAAGATCTCTTTGCCCAACCGGAGTCGCCCTTGCTTGGGCAGAAGAGC
This sequence comes from Iris macrosiphon, assembly GCA_036927795.1. Taxonomy (NCBI): domain Eukaryota; kingdom Viridiplantae; phylum Streptophyta; class Magnoliopsida; order Asparagales; family Iridaceae; genus Iris; species Iris macrosiphon. The sequence goes on from JAYESA010000012.1 coordinate 32,409,660, forward strand.
GAGAAGAGGAGGCAGCTTTCTTTCCCTTAGAGGAAGAGATTTGTTTCGGGGCTATTGCTGAAAAACTCGAAATGCTCGAAGAGAAACGAAGGAGAGAACTCAAACTGTCAAAGGCTTTCGTTTGCAAGAAGACAGATAAAAAGTTTTTCTCTGAAAGCCTTGGGGTATATATAGAGTTCGGATGGACTCCTCGAATCCCTAACCAAGTCCAACATTTAATATTCGGTCATGATTGGGGACCACGTCAGCCTATTACTCAGGAAAGACGGACAGTCAGCGAATTCGAAAAGTTTTCGTGCAAAGCAGACTCGTGGTTTTACGCTAAGGAGCTTTCTACGCTCGACAGCTACAAATTTACGGTTTTACGCTCACATTCTATAAGTCTATGGTTTTACGCCCGGATGCTTTTATGCTCGATAGATTTTATGCTCGAGAGGCTACAAATCTATGACTTCACGCTCGGAAGCTATAAATCTATAATTTCACGCTCGATGGCTTTTACGCTCAGAGGCAACAGAACCACAACTTCACGCTCGGAAGATTTTCTTTTCGGAGACTACAAATCTATAGTTCTACATCCGGATGCTTTTATGCTCAGCAGCTTTTACGCTCGAGAGGCTACGAACTTATAATTTTTCGCTCATCCATATTTACAGATCTAGGACTCTCCGCACATCTGAAAATACGCAGGCCAGAGTATGCGTATGTATATGAACAAATCTCAAGGCGGTCAATTGCAAGGGTTCACGCAGAAGATACTCCTTCTTGGCCTCAAAATATCCCAAGTACCCAAAGCATACAAAGTTCAGCTTTGAAAATAACTCTTCTTCTTGGGTCAATTGGAAGTTCATCCAGAATCCAGTCTCTACAGTTCAAGATGGCAACTCAGTTTGACAGCCGTTTCTTACCCTGTTTCAAGGGATTTTTGAGAAATTATTCTTGAAGATGATGGTCTGAACAAAAATTCTATTTATCAGAAGTGGCAGTTCAGAATTTTACGCAGTTCCCCCCATTCCTAACAGCAGGACAGTTTGAATATTTGACTTAAATGCTAAAGCGGCTTTCTGCGCATCCTCAGTTATGCGTAAAAGATAGGATGGGACCTAGTACTCTTTCTATCAGAGTCGGCATAATGTTATCAGACGTGTCGGAGCTACACACATTCAGACTTTATCATAGCAAAATATATGGCAAATAATCATATGCACAGAAGAAGACAATTTTATTAAAACATGATTACATATGAGGGAAATCCTGTCTACAAAGGGTTTTTCATTATTTTTTATGATTACATATGAGGAAAATCCCGTCTATAAAGGATTTCCTCATCTTCGTCAAAAGATTATCCCCAGAATCTGTTCTGCTAGGTTCTCGTATTGGTGGAGATCTTTCGCATCTTCTTCAGCAGTTAGTCGGTTTCCGCAAACCGATTAACAAGAAAATAATAAATGGCGGAAGGATACAAAACTGGGCCTGCCTAAATTATTCAGAGTCCATCCTCCACACGCCATGACAGATTGAGTTAAGATATTTTACCCAACTTAATACTCGAGGACAGAGCTAGTTTGTTTGCTCTCGTCCACGAACGACAGAAGAAAATACAGCTTACAAGTTGTGTGGTCGAATGAGACCCTTCCTCTCTCCTGGATGAACCGCCATACAAAGTTGCTGATTATCCCGAGCAAAGGAGGCTATGATATCCTTCCTTGATCCATCATTGCAGAGGACATTTGCTCGAAGATACCTTCTTTTTCGGCTCCTTGTATGCTAGAAGAACATGGTCTTCTTCTTCCTCAAGTCGACTCGACGAACTCCGACAATTATCTCTGTGTGGTGAAGGAAATATGGGAAGAAACAGGTTAACTCCTCAGCCTTTTTATAGGCCAAAAAGAACACACCAAATCCCAACAAATCTCCAATAATCTGCCAGAAAGTCAGCCTTAAAGAACGAGTCAGACTTGACCGTTTCATGCTTCATTCAAAGCGTTTCAAATTATGAGGAATATGAAAGCTTTGAAGGGGTCTTGTAGAAGCATGAAAAATATGCTGAATAGCTATACGCAGCATTCTAGTGCTAGGTAGCATAAAATATGGCTTCGGAGCCATCGGCGTACAACAGAGCTTTTCCGCTAAGGCAGCATAAAATATAAGCTCAAGGACTATCCATGTAAGGCAGTATGTCCAGGCTGCTTCAGCGTAAAAAGGGATGTTGTATCGCCTTTACGGCGTAAAACTCATCCGCTTTAATGCAGCATTGAAGTGTACAAGGAACGCTTTGTATTCCCCGAAATAAACCTGTCAAATCGTGCAGTGAACCTGACATCTGACTCCTGACAAAGAGTACGACACGACTACCCAGACGATGGCTATAATGATGGCACGGCACAGCGACCCAGACTGTCATTTAGTGACTTTTTCTTGGTGTAAACCGCTTTTACGCGTACAAGGGAATACGCTGCCTAGTTTTACACAGGCAAATGTGAGCTGTTTACGCTCCACAGAAGACAAACAGGCTACCACGTCAAAAGTTGCTCTTCGTACAGGGCTCGAGCCACGTCTTTGCATTTAATGCGCAAAATGATGGCAGATCTTCGAGACACGTCTCTGCATTTAATACGCGGATGGATGGCAGATCTTCAGGACATGCCTCTGCATTTAATACGTAAGATGGGGGCAGATCTCTGTATTTAATGCAAGAGATTTGATTATATCTCCAAAAGCCGTGATTTTGGCTAAAATGTCTACATCATCACTTTCGAGCATTACGCCATCAGGCTATTTTTAGCTATGGGAGCACGCTGTACGCTATCTTCCTGCAATACGCCAGCTCAGGCTACATTTGCAGTGGTACGTATTAAGGCTATTTGGTTCAGAATTCGCTCAAAGCCTCAGTCAAGGAAGGAGGATCAGCTATCTTCTACGCTAGCTACCTGTCCATACAGCATCAGGCTTCTACGCCCGTTCGGCTTCTACGCCTACCTGGCCTCTACGCCAGTTTGATAAACTATTTGGCTTCTACACCATAGTGACAGTTATTAGCTTCTACGCCAACCTTTTCTACGCGAGGGATAACTACCTACGTGACTTTTATGCCGTGGTCTTCGCAGCAGTTATACGTGTTATCTCTTCATGGGACACGTGTCACATGCTCATTCAAAAGGTCATTTATACGTAGGTAACGGTTATTATAACCGTCGCGTAAAAGGTGCTATACTTTTCACTGCCCGGCTTCTACGCCGACTGATGGTCACTGTCACTAAAAACCCTATAAATAGGGACCTCTATCGACAGAGGAGAAGAGAAGAAAAAGGAGGGTCAAAAAACAGAAGATCAGAACCAAGGTCAAAGATTCCAAGATCAAAAGGGAAGGTCAAGGAACTAAGAGTCGAAGCCTTTGAGAGAGAAGAATCCAGAGCTCAGGCAAAGAGTAGTGATCGACGACTTTGGCATCGAGCATCCACTCTTATTGGCAACCTTCGAAGCTGCTTTCTGTCTTCTACGGCACTTTTTTACCATCGTGTGGTCCAAGGGACAAAGTGATCGACTACAGATCAGACTCCTATAGCAATATTTACCCAGATTAAAATTGTACTCGACATCCTCGTATAGGATTAATTGTACAATCTTGTTTGTAAACCAAAGAGCGAATTTTGTATAAGCCTCGTCCTTATTTCTTTCGTTTATTATCAAACAGACATTGCAAAAAATAAGAAAAAAGTTGAAAGAACATTTTATATTAATTGGAATCGAACAAAGAGTACAAAAGAATCTCTAATGCGTAGAGTCTGAGTACAAATAAATCTGGACAAGTGTGACGGTATAGATCAAGTCTGCGATCGACTTCTTTACTCTGTTGACGGCCCGACGAAAGAGAATGGTGAGGCCCTAGGGAACTTGAGTATGTGAATCAATTGATGTCCCTTCCTCCTTCTGTCTCTGTCTCCCTGGTTGTCCTTCTCCTCTCTCTTTTTGTGTGGGGGACGCCTACTATTTATAGCTTTCAGAAGATCATGCATGTGCATGCATGCGTGCAGATTTCATGATGCCTCATATTATCTTCCAAGAATTGTGATTGCATATTTATAAGCACATGATGTACTATGGATTCCACGTGGCAAGTTGACATCTGGGGTTGCTAATGCCCATAATTCGTGCAACATGTGTTATGCGCTTATTGGTTGAGGATCTTAGCTGTTAATAATAGAAAGATTTTGGTTGTGTGGATCTTTTTAGGGAATACTGCAACATAAAAACTCTAGTGCATGAGAAATACTACCGCATGGGAATACTGCCGTAGGGAAACACCATCGTATAGGAATACCGTCGCATGGAAATATTGTCGCATGGGACCTTTATTGTGCTGATGTTGGAACATGAAGCTTTGAAGTAGTCTGTCATTTGATTGGTGTATGACTGTATTTGGCACATGTCTTCCTTTAGCGCATAATTTTGGTTGCCTTTGCGCATGGCTTTTGACTGTATTTAGCGCATGGCCTTTAATGACTACGCATGACTTGTGGTTGCATTTGGCACATGGTATAGATTTTTTTATGCTTCTACAAGTAGGAGACTCATTATTAACATTTAGTAAAGATGGTCGAGTTATAAACTTTCCTTGTGAAAAAGAAACACACAAGTGATTCTTTGGTAAGCCAAGATCGTAATTTTTCAATAAAAGTCCAAAAGAATTGTCAAATGATCCTCTTAAACATAGTTTGTCCCGAATGACCCAAACGATCATGCCAAATGGTATATAAGACATGATCATTTGTTATATGTTTTGCCACATTCATATGAGATTCAATTATATCAATGGTGGGACAATACAAACCCACCGAAAGACAAAAAATTCTTTTAATGTGAGCTTTTTGCTCCCAATATTAGATATAATACATAATGTCTCTTTATTGTTATCATTTTGAGTTTCAATATGGTACCCATTTTTGCATATATCTTTGAAACTCAGCAAATTTTTTTTCGAATTGCTTGAATATAACGAATTCTGCAAATCTATTTGAGTACCATTAGATAACATGATGTTTGCTTTTCCAAAGCCCTTTATTATATGGGTTGGCCTAGCTATTGTTTACACTTTAAGTTTGTCAAATACTAACTTTGAAAAAACTTTTGATTTTTTAAAATCTTATGTGTTATAGCACAATCTACCAAACACATATCCAACTCATTTTTCTTCTTTCGTATATCCATACCTTCAATCATGAAGCAAAAAAGAAAATTACGAACATATATTCTAGCTAGCATAAATATAATAAAAATAATTAAGCACACAAAATGATAATATTATATTATAAATGTGACTCCAAATACATAGTAAAGATTTCTAACAAACTCGCATGGCCTAGACATGCCATTTATGGATTCTTTAAATTTGTCAACCTTTTCTTAAGGAGCTCGACATGGCTTAAACCAATGTCCATCTTTGCCACATTTATGACAAGAATTACTACCCTTATTTGGTTTATTTTAGGATTTGAATTTTCTTTGTTATAGGGTGTTGTCTACTTATTCCATTTATTCTTTTGTGAACCATTGTTTCCACCTTTATAAGGCTAATAACCAAGACCATATCTCTCATAGTTTTTTGTATACCCTCTTCTACGTCCTCTACCATGACCTCTGCTAAATTTAACATTAGTATTTGCCTTAGGAATTGGCATTGACCCAGTTGGTCTAGAGTTTTTTTTAAGAGAACGTTGTTATTTGCCACTTGCTACAAGGAGACAAGTTACCAGTTAAGAGTATTTTATAAATTTTCTTTCACGGTATTGTTCCTTTAAAAGTACTGTCATGACCAGCACCCTGATATTCGGGCACGAATATGTGGGTACGTCCAGCCTACGTCGCAGCATCGGCAGTAGAACGTTGTCTGGGTCAATTCTAACTAACTAACATCTCAATAATATAAATATGGTACCTATCAAACATTTCAACTCCAAACGGAGAAACAATATAGTATCTCACAAATGTAACTAAACTCAATCATAATGCAAACTAAGGAAGATAGAACATGAATGGAATAGTGAAAAAAAGAATCAAGATACAATCCGCAAGTCTGAAATAATATACAAGCCATGAATCTCGAAGAATAGTTTAATACAAGTCTACTCAAATATAAACTAAACCTCCTCAGGCTTTTTAACTAAGTCCTCCTGGTCTACAGGAGTATCCTCTAAGATACACCGTCCTGCAGCCCGTAGAATATAGGACACTGATCTATGAGCCAATCATCTGGAAAAATATATCCAGTCAGGATTGGAGCAAAGTACATACCTCTGAAAGCAGTTTCAATAACATAATCGAGAATATAAAACAGATAATAAAAAAGAATATAAGATAACTAAACATATGAATGAAATAAACAAGGGTGAACAGGTAATGTACTAGAATAGAGAACAAACAATTTGAATATCTACAATATGAAAAAATAACTGAAATATAACTAATGTGCCTCAGAATACAAGTTCATTATGTGATCGTTTTGGGTTAAACATGATCAATAAGGCAATTTGATTACAAGTGTGGTATGTAATCAAAATGTGCACTAATAATACTAGAACTTTGATCACATAATCAACTTCTACTCCCCCATCCCCAACTAATACTAATGGATCCAATCACGACACGTTACGAATACGAATATGACCACTGAATACGAGTAGTGGGTATACACGAATATAATCATACTAAACACGAGCAGTGTGTGTACATAAATAAGTATACTGAACACGAGCAGTGTGTGAACATAAAATATAAATAATTAATATCCAATACACACGATAAAATATATGTGCAGGAGTACCCGCTGAACACGGTAGGGGAAAATATCTTCTGATGGGATCCATGTAGTACCAGTCCATGAAATCACTGTGTCAGAATCAAGTATACAATTCTAGAACATGAAGTATATACACTATTATGAATTGAAAACTAACAGAGAAATATACTCGCTTGAAGTCCTGAGCAAGGTGTGTCTCTCGATGTCCAAGCTGGTGTCATACAGACCTATATATGGTATGTGCATCAATATAAGGTTCTGGAATAAAAATAAGTTAAACTATTATAATTCTAGGTCATAAAGCCATTTCTATGTTAAAATAGTCAAATTAGGTCAAACCGGCTATTTCTAGGTCGTATGAGTCCAACTCAAGGATACTACGTCCAAACACTATGAAACTGCCACACAAGCTACGCTAAGATGCTAGGAGAGACACAAAAGGCCGTATCATAGGATATGCAAGTTTTTAATATAAAAATAGTAATATATATATATATATATATATATATATATATATATATATATATATATATATATATATATATATATATATATATATATATATATATGTGTGTGTGTACAAGTCAATACATATAGTATCCTAGCTAACTAATGTAACTTAGATACCTTGGCTTTGAACCAACGCATATCTCACTACCTACATACCTATCTCGATACTCAAACCCAATACCTTGAGTATCAACCAATTACCTTAACATTACCTTAGTATCCTAAGGTAATTCAAATCCTATTATATATATATATATATATATATATATATATATATATATATATATATATATATATATATATATATATATATATATATATATAGCTAACCCCCAAATACTAACTATATGCCAAACATATACTAATATCACTAAACCATATGCTACCTATAAAATGCTACTAACTACTAACATATATTATACTAATACATAGATACATATAGTGCACATAGCTACTAGGCTAACTATTACCCATATCTACTAACTATTCAACTAACAATGCAATTAACTAACTATTATACCAAACTACTAGCTAACCTTAATACTAACTAACTGAACACGAACCCACTAGCTAAACCATACCTCTGCTACTGTGTTAAAATAACACTTGCTATGCATTGACTAACTGCTTGGCTTGCTGTGGCTACTGATCCCTCTGCTGATACCTTGCTGCTGTTGAGGATTGTACTAAAATTATAGATTGCTGCAGAATCCTGTTGTTGAAGCTCCCTGCTGCACTGTTGAAACTGTTGATGTGCAGTTGGCTGAAACTGCAGTGGTTGCTTTTGTATGCACTGCTCTTCCTAGATTTGTTGCAAACTATAATTGCTCAATGCATTGGCTACTGCATAGTGCTACTTCTGAAACTGCTCTTCTCTGTTTGAACACTGCCAACTGCTTGCTGCCTAGCCTCTGTACTGCAGTACTTTGCTGCAGCAACTGCTTCAGTTGTCCCTGCATGCCACTGATTGTTGCTCGACATGTTGCTGATATGCTGGTTGCTGCAGGCTATAGTTATGCAGATGGCTCTGCTGTTGCTGCCACTGTTGAAGGTTGCTCTCTACTGCTAGTGATGTAGGCTACTGCCTCTTGCATTGGCTTACTGTAGTTAGCAACTGATGCACTTGCTCGACCCCTCACTCACTGCTCACTCACTCACTACATATCCATACACATACCTATAGCCACTTATATATATCTATACAATATAATATAAATATATACTCAAATACATATATATCATACTAATATATATACACAAGTCACATAGAAATAAAGAGCAACAAAACAAACATATGGAGTGCACCGCACCCGTATCACACTCATTTTAGGAAATGCTTGCGATACGGCTCCACCACACAACCAAACGCATCCCGAAGGACACGAGCAAGTCTAGAATACAAATTATGAATAATACGAAGAACTAAAAGATCAACTACGTGTCCGTGTCAAGAAGTAACATGCATAAATTCTTGTGTCGAAGAAAAACTCCTAAAAATAACTCGTATCGTCAAATTAACGGGATACGGTCTACAGGTATCCAATTGTGGACATAACACTTATCACAAACAATCAAACATATGTTAATTTGATCTAATTGACTAATTGACAAACACAACATGTGCCAATCTTGGAATTTCTCCAAAATTGACATAAAAATACCCATAACTTTCTCCATAGGCCTCATATGAACCTAATTCTAATTCTTATGGGTAGCCTATGCATGTGGGATAGTTCTTTTTGGTTAAATCTCATATTTAGAGTCTACTAAGAGAGAAAAAATTGAAATATAACCTATTGGGAGATGGATTTCCAATAAAAATCTCCAAATGATGAATGTAGCTCCCAACTTGTAGATCCTTTCTTCCTCCTTGTAGATCCTTGTTATTTTTCTTGTAGATCCTTATTGTAGTAGCCTCTAATAAAAAATAAAGAAGAAATTTAAGAAGAAATTGAGTAGGGAATGGTGAGAGAATGAAGAAATTGGATGGGAGAAAATTCTAGATCTAAATAAAATATCAAATGAGAAGAGAGAAACTCTCTCTCCTCCTAAAGGTGGCCGGCCCTAAACCCTCTCCCAAGCAAGTATAAAATATCCAAAACACCCCTTGGGGCCTCTCATGAAGAAATTAATTAAGGAGGGAAGGTTCTAGTCTAATGGTTTTACTAATTAATTAATTCTCCTAATGAATGGGCCTAATTATTGGGCTCAATCTAAACTAAAATAAATGTTGGGTTCATGCATCTAAACTAACTAGTTAGGTCCACTACACAAGTCCAAAATAAATACTACATCTAACAATAAATAAATAATATAATAAATAAATAAATAATACACATACACAATATTAAATACAATACTCCTAAAATAAAAATACCTATGTCAATTACCATATTATCCTTGATTGAAAATGTGAGGGTGACAATCCTACCCACCTTAGAAAAAAAATTCCTCAAAATTAAGGAAGAAACTAACTACCAAAAGCAATCAATACAATGCAAGAAAGAATTATACCTCATGGCTCGAACATATATGGATATTGCTCGCACATCTCGGTCTCTCGCTCCCAGGTACTCTCTCTTGGCATGTGATGCCTCCACACGACGCATACCAAAGGAATCGTCTGGTTCCTCAGTACCTTCTCTCTACGATCTAGAATCTCAATTGGCTGCTCTTGATAGCTAAGAGTAGGGCCCACCTCTATCTCCAAGTGATCCAATAAATGACTAGGATCTGTTACGTACCGTCTCAGTTGCGATACATGAAACATGTTGTGCACTCCCTCCAATGCAGGTGGTACGTCTAGTCTGTAAGCAATTACACCGACCCTCTCAAGAATACTGAAAGGTCTGATGAATCATGGACTAAGCTTTCTGCCTCCACCGAAATGAATCATGCCACGTGTCGGAGAAATTCTTAAGAAAACCATATCGCCAACCTAGCACAAAATACAACCTTAGCACTCTAACAAAAATAAACAATTACAAGCAATGCAAAACAAAATCTATACCTCAAACTCTAATGGCATCTGGTAGCGATTGGCCCAATGTCGCTGTCTGTCCTGCGCCACCCAAGTCTATCCCTTATGAGCTTCACCTTCTCAGCTGCATCCACTACCATCTCTGGTCCCAATAAAGCTCTTTCACCAACATCATCCCATGATAACGGAGTGCGGCATCTCCTTCCATACAACGCCTCAAATGCTGACATCTGGATACTCTATTATTGTAAGAAAACTCTACCAAGTAAAGATGATCATCCTAAGAACCTCCAAAATCCAAAACATAGGTGCGTAGCATATTCTCAAGAGTCTGAATAGTCTTCTCTGACTACCCGTATGTCTGAGGGTAATATGCGGTACTGAACTTGAGCTGAGTGCCCAAGCTAGCCTGCAAACTCCTAAGAAGTGGGATATGAAGTGATTATCCCGATCCGAGACTATGCTCACTGGAACTCCATGCAATCTGACTATCTGACGTACATACATCTCCGCGACCTTCTCCTTAGATGTACCCACTTTGAATGGTAGAAAGTGGGCCGATTTGGTCAACCTGTCTACGATGACCCAAATTGCATCTTTACCTCCTGGAGAACGCGGAAGTCCTGAAACAAAGTCCATCATCATATGCTCCTATTTTCATTCTGGAATGGGTAAATGCTGAAGCAATCCACCTGGCCTCTGTCTCTCTGCTTTTACCTACTGGCAAACCTAACATCTGGATACAAAGCTAGCTACCTCCCGCTTTATACCATACCACCAAATATGCTCTCTTATGTCCCTATACATATTGTTGGCACTTGGATGCATAGAGTACTGAGATCGATGTGCCTCCTAAAGAATCTTCTAGCGCAACATTCCACTCGGCATATATAATCTGGTACCGTGCTACAATGATCCATCATCTACAATATTGAAGTCCTCTGCCAACCCTATCTGGACCTGTGCTCTGATGCTCCTCAGAGACTCATCCTCGAACTGTGCGGCTCTGATCCGGTCCATCAACTCTGACTGTACCTGAAGTCCCCATATCTGTGTTGTAACTCCAGGAACTAATATCTCAATGCTCAAACTATCAAGATCAGCCAATAAATATTTGTCCTTCATCAAGTACATAGCCACTGGACACCTGCTCAAGGCATTCGTGACTATGTTGGCCTTCCCTGGATGGTGCTGTAAATAAATATCGAAGTCCTTCATCAACTCCAACCATCGCCGCTGCCTCATGTTGAGCTCTTTTTGTGTAAATACATACTTTAAGGTCTTGTGATCTGTAAAGATATCTATCCGCTCTCCATATAAGTAGTGTTTCCATAGTTTAAGAGCAAAAATAACTGTTGCCAACTCCAAGTCATGGGTAGGGTAATTCTTCTCATGCGGGCTTAATTACCTGGAAGCATAGGCAATCACCTTCCTATTCTGCTGCAACAAACAACCCAAATATTTACTCGATGCATCACTGTAAATAGAAAATCCTCCTGCTCCTGATGGAAATATCAGTATTGGAGTTGTAGTCAACCTCTTCTTCAGCTCCTCAAAAGTAGACTGACAATCCTCATTCCAGACGAACTCCACGTCCTTCCTGGTTAGTCTAGTCATTGGATCCGCAATCCTGGAAAAATCCTGAATAAATCTCCGATAATAGCCTGCCAGTCCAAGAAAACTCCTGATCTCCGCTACTGAACTCGGGGTAGACCGCGACTCAACTGCTAAAATCTTCTTCGGATCTACTGAGATCTCGTCTCCTGTAATCACATGCCTGAGGAATTTAACTTTATCAAGGAAGATCTCATACTTTGAAAGCTTGCCATATATCTTCTCCTTCCTGAGGGTCTCCAGAACTATCCTCAAGTGCTTCTCATGCTCCTCCGGGATCTTCGAATAAATCAGTATATCATCAATGAATACTACCACAAACTGATCCAAGTACTGATGAAACACCTTATTCATCAGGTTCATGAATATCGTCGGGGCATTGGTCAACCCAAACGGCATCACAAAGAACTCAAACTGCCCATACGAGTCCTAAAAGCTGTCTTCGGAATATCTTTCTTCTTCACTTTCACCTGGTGGTACTCCGACCTCAAGTCTATCTTTGAGAATACCTTCGCTCCGCTCAACTGATCAAATAAATCGTTAATTCGCGGCAACGGGTATTTGTTCTTGATAGTAAGGTTATTGAGTGCCCTGTAGTCGATACACATACGTACCGACCCATCCTTCTTTGCTACAAAAAGTACCAAAGTACCCCATGGTGATGAACTGGAGTGGATGAAGCCCATGTCCTGTAACTCATCCAACTGCTTCTTTAACTCCCTCAGTTCATTGTTGTTCACTCTATAGACGTGATGTGATATTAGCTCTGCGCCTGGCACCAAATCTATAGAGAACTCTATATCTCTGTCCGGTGACAACCCCGTCAACTCCTCCAAAAATATGCCTATATACTCTACAATCAATAGATGTAGCAGATCGTGCTCTTCTACCAAAGCTCCACAGAAGTTGCCTTCGCTCTGCCCTGCTGATCCTCTGATAAACTCAAACTCTGGCTCTTCCGTTGCCTGAAGCAAAACTCTGCCTCCTCGATAATCGATACTAGCATGATACCTACTTAACCAATTCATCCTGAGTACTATATCATAGCTCGGAAGTGACTTTACGAGTAGACATACGCCCAACTCTCGGCCTCCTAAAAAAACTTCTCGATCCTTGTAAACATCACTGACCAGGATAATGCCACCCCCGATGGTAATCTTATAAGTCCTCGCCAATGGTTCAGACTCAAGACAATGTCTCAGAGCAAAAGATACAGATACAAAACTATGAGAAGCACCAAAATCAAATAAAGCATGAGCTGGAAAAGAATCAAGATGGACTGAACCTGAGATAACATTACCGACTGGCTCCTCCTCCTTGACGATCAAGGCAAAAGCTTGCCCCTGTTGTTGGGCACCTCTCTGCTGAGGTTCGTGCTGAGCAAACCGCTATTGTTGTGGTGGTAGAGGTCCTCTCTGATGTCCCGCTGGTGGTCTTGCGGGTGCTCTCTGTGCCTGAGCTCCGCCATGAGCTGGACGAGCTGGGACTTTAGGACAAGCCCTCAACTGATGGTCTCCTGATCCGCAGAATAAGCACTGACCCAATCTCATCCTGCATGCATCATATCCATGTCCTTGCTTCTTATAAAAAGTACAAAGAACAACTTTCCTCTGGATCTGGTGCATCTGCTGTGCCGGTGCTCTAGCTGGTATGTGATACTGCTACCTCGGATACTGGAAGTGCCTCTGGTGCCGCTGCTGGAAATAAGGCCGCTTTATTGGACCTGTGTTGGTACTAGATCCTCCTGTGTTCCTCGGCCTCTTAGAGCCAAGCTCTAGGTCATCCTCTGCCTGTTGTGCCTGTCTCAAAATCTCCTCGAAAGTAGCAGTAGGATCTCTGTTTGTATAGGATTTGACTTCCTTATTTAGGCCCTTCCTAAACTTTCTGGCTTTCCCTATGGGGTTCTACCCCTCCACAAAGTAACGTAGTCTGCATTACTCTACCGCATACGCATCCATCGATATACCTCCCTGAACGAGGTACTGGACCTGGCTCTATAGAGATGTCAGAGCCACATCTGGAAAGAACTTTTCCTTGAAGAGCTCTTTGAAATCTTTTCAAGTAAGTCATGGTACTAAGATCCTGGGGTCTGTCTTGAACAAAGTCAAAGCAATATCGAACATCATGCACCCCGCTGTCTCTATCTGCAACCTCTATGGAATCTGCGTAAGCCGTAGGTTTCGCTCAATGTCTTTGATCCAATCATCAGCATAAAGGATCCCTTTTGTGCCTCTAAAGTCCTTTGACCCCATCCTCTTAAAGTCTATGATGGTCCTCAGCCTCGGCTGCTGTGGGGTAAATGGAGGTAGTGCCATCTGTGGCTGGACTAAGGAAGCTCTCTCAACTACTGCGAGCGCGATCTAGTAAGCATTCTTAATGCTCTGTCATAGGATCTCTGACTGACGCTGCTGCGCCTCCATCATCTACTAAAAAAGTATGAATATCGGTGTTTGATCGACTGTGGGTGGTGGGGATGGAAGATCCCCTGAAACTGTTTGTGCTGTCCTCTGTACCGGAGGTGGAGCACCTCTGAAAGCTGCTGCAGATATGTCCACCTAGACTGGTGAAACTGACCTCCAGAATATAGGTGATAGAACATCGTCTGAAGGTGCTGCCCTCATAGGTGATGAAGTGACTGATCGTGTCATCGTGGCACCTGAGTGCTGGAAATACGTCTTCGACAGCATCCTGAAGATAAATTAAAATAAGGAATCAATATTGAGTATGATACGATATCATCAAAGAAGGATATAATTTATTCAAACTAAAGGAAATATTCAATAGAGGAAAGCAAAATAGATATTGAAAATATTTTCTAGTTGTGATTTAGTAAACTCTTAGCCTAAATTCTATTTCCAAAAGCATGCTCGTAGCAGTACTCTAGGCGAGCACCACTACGATATCGCGCTAATTACGACTCTAGACCTGCATGGGCCACCACTAAAAATGTGTCACGACCCGTACCCGGATATTCAGGCACGAGTACGTGGGTACGTCCAACCTACGCCGCAGAATCGATGGTAGAACGTTGTCTGGGTCAATTATAACTAACTAACATCTCAACAATATAAATATGGTACATATCAAATATCTTAACTCCAAACGGAGGAACAATATGGTATCTCACAAATGGAACTAAACTCAATCACAATACAAACTAAGGAAGATAGAACATGAATGGAATAACAAAGTAAAGAATCAAGATATAATCCACAAGTCTGAAATAATATACAATCCATGAATCTCAAAGAATAGTCTAATACAAGTCTAATCAAATATAAACTAAACCTCCTCAGGCTCTGCAACTAAGTCCTCCTGGTCAACAGGAGTATCCTCTAAAGATACACCGTCTTGCGGCCCATAAAATATAAGATACTGATCTATGAGCCAATCATCTAAAAAATATATCCAGTCAGGATTGGAGTGAAGTACATACCTCTGAAAGCAGTGTCAATAACATAATCGAGCATATAAAACAGATAATTAAAAAGAATACAAGATAACTAAACATATAAATAAAATTAACAAGGGTGAATAGGTAATGTACTAGAATAGAGAAAAACAATATGAATATCTTCAATATAAGGAAATAACTGAAATCTAACTAATGTGCCTCAGAATACAAGTTTATTATGTGATCGGTTTGGGTTGAACATGAATAATAAGGTAATTCGATTACAAGTATGGTAAGTAATCGATATGTACACGAATAACACTGTGGCTTTGATCACATAATCAACTTCTACTCCCCCATCCCTATCTAATACCAATAGATCCAATTATGACACGTTACGAACATGAATATGACTACTGAACATGAGCAGTGGGTGTACACTAATATAATCATACTGAACATGAGCAGTGTGTGTACACGAATAAGCACACTAAATACGAGCAGTGTTTGAACACAAAATATAAATAATTAATATCCAATACACATGATAAAATACATGTGTAGGAGTACCCGATGAATACGGTAGGAGATAACATCTTCTGACGGGATCCATGTAGTACCAGTCCATAAAACCATTATATCGGAATCAAATATACAGTTCTAGAACATGAAGTATATACACTATTAAAAAATAAAAACGAACAGAGAAATATACTCGCCTGAAGTCGTGAGCAAGGTATGTCTCTCGATGCCCAAACTGGTGTCACACAGACCTATATATGGTATGTGCATCAATACAAGGTTCTGGAATGATAATAAGTTAAACTATTGCAATTCTAGGTCATAACATCATTTCTAAGTCAAAATAGTCAAACTAGGTCAAACCGGCTATTTCTAGGTCGTATGAGTCCAACTCTAGGATAATAGGTCCAAACACTATGAAACTAGGCAACATAAGTTACGCTAAGATGCTAGGAGACACACAAAAGGCCGAATCATAGGATACACAGGTTTTTAATATAAAAATATTAATTTATATATATATATATATATATATATATATATATATATATATATACAAGTCAATACATATAGTATCCTAGCTAACTAATGTAACTTGGGTACCTTGAATTTGAACCAAAGCGTATCTCACTACCAACACACCTATCTCGATACTCAAACCCAATACCTTGAGTATCAACCAATTACCTTGACATTACCTTGGTATTCCAAGGTAATTCAAATCCTATATATATATATATATATATATATATATATATATATATATATATATATATATATATATATATATATATATATATATATATATATATATAGCTAAACCCCAAATACTGTAAACACCCTAGGCCAAATTTAGGGTTATTTAGTTTAGATAGAGAGGTTAGGATTAAAATGGTGACAAATAGAGATAAATGCAGTAAATTAGAATTAATGTGCAATAATTATATGACTTAATACACCTTACCATTGCTTCGATGTTTGGAGTGCTATACTAGTGGTTACCTTCAAACAAATTTCATACACATTTCCTAGACATGCTAGACTACCCATCTGACCCTTGTGTAACTCTTAATTACTCTATATTGTACTTCATTTTAGTCGCGCAATATTCGTTGCAATAGTCTAGTTTTAAATCCCAATAAATCCAATTTTTCATAATTGACCATTGGTATTTGAAATTGGAGACACAATCTTAATATGTTCCATATAACCCAATTTAGGGCATTAATCTATTCTGAGCCTGCTACGCCCATGACACTTGTGTCCCACCCAATTTTAACCCCATGTATCTTCAATTGATTAAAGAATGCCTTGTGCATTAGTTTTAAATTAAATTAAGTTGGAGACCAACCTCACCCAAAGCTAGACCCAACCAAGCCCATGTACACCCTATACCCTTTCATGTGGACATGTTCCCCACCCCAAAGAGCCCAGGTCGGCCCAAATCCCGAAGTCCACTCCTATTTCTCTCCCCTATATAAATATAACACCCTCCTCCAAAGCCTAAAGAGAAACTAAAACCTACTCGAACCTTAGTCTTCCCAACCGGTCACCCTCTTCCCTTACCCGACATATCACCATCCTCATCCGCCACCACCTCAAGACGCCACCACCAGCGCCACCTGACCGCCTACCCTTCCCCGTCGACGCCGGATCACCGCCCCAGCCTGCCAGCACCACCGCCAGTCCACCCAGCAACCATCATCACCATCATCAATACCATCTCCAACCCGACCCCCTTCTCCCGACTTCTAAACCACCACCTCCAGCACCCTGACCACCGCCATCCACCTCCAACCACCGCTACTAGCCTCACCGTCTCTACCACCCCAACACCACTATCCACCTCGCCGACCAACCCCTCCGCCAAGGCGCCGCTGCCGCTGCTATCGACGCTACTTCTGCCGCTGCTGCAACTACTATCGTTATTGCAGCTGCTGTCGTTGCCTCCCCGTGCGACGTCGGAGCTCTGCCCCTACGCGGAGGATAGCCATCGACGAGCACAGACCCCCCTCGCTCAACCACGACTAGGTAAACATCTTATTGCCCTCTTTGCTTTATATGTCGTTGTGTCATTGTGTCGTCGTGTCGTTGATTGGATACGAGTAAAGTAAGGTGAAACCCTAAAAGTAAAACATGTGTATGTGTGTTATTGAAAACTAGGAATTATTGATAATTAATTGATCAATTAATAAATGACTTGTGGTTATGAATACTGTGTTGACCTAGGACTTGGACAACTAGCCATGTGCACGTATCCTTATAACGTTCTAGATAAGATTTATAATGTAGTGTTATACGTCTTAGTTGCATAATGTATCTGGATGTTTCGTTGTCTTGGCGTACACACCACTCGTAGACAGGACACATGTACGTCTTAGCTGCGTGCACACGTGACTCTGTTAGTTGACCAACTGTAACACCTTGTGTCAGTGTCTAAGAGCAGCATCGTGTTTCTGTGTGTATCACTTTAGTGTCTGATGATCAAATTTCTATATTATATTATATGTATAGGGTCGCTGGACCAGTCAGGAGAGACTGTAGGAGTAGGTTATTGGCATTCACAGCTTGATGACCCAGGCAAGATACCTTGCCATATTTATTATTTAATTTAAATTATACAAATATTGTATGATATCTTGTTGCATTCTTTTGTACAACTGTGCGCGTACGAGTTTGACTCGGGTTCAGTCAACGAATATGTCGATAAGTAGTGTACTTCACCTAGTCGCTAGCAGACTCACCCCCATTGGGAGGATACCCTAATATCTTCCAAGACCTGACACTCTTACACGCATCACGGTGATAAATTTATATTGGGATGCGGGTTCGCGTACCCGACTAGCTATCGCTGCGTGTGACATGCATCACGGTTTAGTACGTAATTTAGGATTATATAATTAGTAGAGACTTGTTATATAGATACGTGGTATGTACGTCGAGTATTCGACTTGTATATCGACATAGGGTAGGAAGGACAGCTAGTAAGCGTATGGGGTACACACATTGGAATCCGTAGTATCCGGAGGAGCCACGGATCCAATAACTTCCTTTATTCAGATGCTGCGTTCTACAGAGTGATATGGATGATATACTACTCAGATGCTACGTTCTACGAAGCGATATGGACGTTATACTATGCAGATGCCACACTCTTCGGAGTGTTGGATGTTATGCCTACGCCTACCCATATGTATCAATGTTGTCCTCATATTGCATTCACTTAGATGGTTAGCACACCCTTTATTTTATTCAGTATTTATATATGACATGCTTCTATGTATCTTGTTACGTCCCTCTGAGGACCTGGTTCCCTTCCGGATTTAGACAAGGAATATTACCTTACAGTGTATAGACCAGGACAAAAGACGAGGTACACATCCGAGGAGGAGCTAGAGGTGCTACCATCAGAGTTTCCGTGATCATTTGGTAGGCATTCTGCCTAGGATGGGAGCATCATTATCTAGTCAGCCGATGCTCTAGTCATTAATCTTTTTATCTGTCTTTCAGTATTTTTATTTCGTCATAGTAGTGGGTTTGTTCCCACCAGATATTTTGGGTTGTACTATAATATTACAGACTGGCGTTTATTTTCCAGTATTTATTTTAGTACTTTTGGTTATATTGTGGATGAGACTAGATTACCTGTTTGATGTTGATATTGGACTTATTAGTAATTTAGGACAGCGTAGCACTCTTCGTTATGATCCATTAAATTGGGATATCCTTGGAGACGTGTCAGCTGGCTATTGCCACGTGGCCTGGTCCCGTGTATTTTGGGACTGGGCGTGACATGGTTTTAGTGGCAGCCCATGCAGGTCATGTTTATCGCTTACGGTATGTGTAAAACCCCTATTCCTAGAAATCGTATATACCCTTTTTAATTAGTAATTATGTGCTAATTAGGAGAAATAGATTTTATTTAATTTTTATTTTAGGTGTTGGTGAACTTAGGGGATTTATGGGACCATTAGGAATTTTTTTGAATTTATTTCATGTAGGATACCCCTTGAGCAGTTGCTAGCTTAATGGTATGTATTAGAGTAATTCTAGAAATTTTCTATGAGTATATACGTGTGTGTGTGTGTGTGTGTATATATATATATATATATATATATATTTTAAAGGAATTTATAAAAGGAAAAGAAAAGAAAAGAAAAAAAACTATTAATACTATTCCTACCCATATACTAGCAACCCCTTTCCTAACAGACACCACCCGCTGGAAGTTGCTCACAGCCGCCCCCTTTAGCAAAATATGCAGCAACCTAAGCCCATTAAGTCACCCGCTGCCATATATTAACTACCCGCCCACTTCTCTCTCTTATATATTCATATATATATTTTTATTTCATCCCAAACCCTAACCCTAGATCACCCTAATCTCTTCCTCTTCCCATCTAGACTTAAGGAGCACCGCCACTGCAGCCGGAGAACCCCGCCAGGCCGTTCAAACCAATCTCGACGACCACGACCCCGCACACCCCCCGCACTGCAGATTTCCGCAGCAAGGTACCTGTGTTCCAGAGTTGTTTTCTGTCGCCTCGCTTAACCAAATGCCATCCCGTCTTCACCGGTATGCTCACCCCTTAACCCTCTTCGTTGGAAAAGCCCGCGAACACACTTTTGCAGATTTTCAAAAGTTGTAAAACGGAGCACGCCCCATCAAACGGGACCATCCCGCCGTGTACCAAGTGTACTAAATGGTGTGCACAACATAACCGGACACGTGAGAGTTTGCAAAAACTGATACAGACGCGTGTGCGTGCCAAAATCAGCCCGTATCCGCTGACAAACCCCGTATCACAACTTTTGCGAAAGTCGCACGCATTTTGTGCACGCTCGTCAGATTCTGATAAAACTTGCGCCACTGGACTCGTGGTAACGCGCTGGTCTTGTGACCCAATTTTCACGTAATTCTGAGACAGTTGACCGAGTCACCAATTGGCGGGCCCCACAGTTGACTTTTTGGGCAAAATTGTGTTCGGCTCATCGGATTCTATATTTGGATATACCGTTGAGTTCGTATTGACATCTAGAGTTTGTTTGACCTATAATTTGTCCCATTTGAGACTGTTACCCTTGGCACATTTTTTGGTGCCAAGTGGGCCACACGTGGATCCCACTTTTACCCGAAATTATCGTTTTACCCCTGTGTCCAAATTGGACGAAAGGGAAGTGCTTTATAGCTATTTTGCTTATTATAGGAACATTGGAGATATTTATTTCAGGATCCGGAGACGTTCATTCTGAGGCCGCAGCTTCTACTCCTTCGTGCGTGACATCTGGACATTACATTTTTTTCAGCTTTCTTGCCAGGCAAGATACCTTTCCAAATTGCTTACAGTATTTTGCATGCTTAGTATATTTCTGTATATTTATTGTATTTTTGTTTATTTATTGCATGTGTAGTTTCTTTCAGACATTACTATATATTAGATATGTTGACACACACTTGACACTTAGTATCATGAGAGGACAATCATTAGGCGTATGGGCTTTTAACCACTTTGGTAAACCGTAGTATATAGTTCGCACTACGGGCGTGTGTTGCGCTGGTCGCTACCCCCGAGGTATGTCGATTTCTGTAGAGCCCCGCTGGTCGCTACCCCCGAGGTATATCGATTTCTGATGTTCTAGACGGGTGTGTGAGTTGTGAGGTAGATCGAGTAGCCTACCCTTGCCCATACGTCGAAAAGTTATCCTCATTTGCATTCATATAGATTGTCTTGTACAGCGTACTTATATATTTTTAAACATTATACATGTTTACTGTATTCAAATTGGCTTGCTTCTATGTATCTTGTTACGTCCCTCTGAGGACCTGGTCCCTTTCCAGGTGTATCTGTTCTTGAGTATTCACAGGAGCACAGATTTGGATGGTTATATGTGTTTTGAGGATGTCTTCTCTTCGAGCCCGTGATTGTTAGCTGGTATTCTTATATTGTGTTTATTGTGTTATACTTTTCCATTCGAGTTGGTAGTGGATTTATTTTTATCCAACTATCATCTTTAGATTCTTCTTATTGAGATATAGTTATATAGATGTTGGTTATTTATTCATATTAATTTTCTGTGGATTAGACTTAGATTGTACCCTGTGACTTGTGATAATTTTACCACTTGTGAATTATTGTTCATTATACAGCGTACGCATGTGTTATGGTTTCCATATATTGGAGTTGCCATATCCATGCGGCTGGCATGCTTAAGTGTCCTAGTACTACGTATTTTTAGGACTGGGGCATGATAGTATGGTAACATGCCCGTGCCTGCCATAGGATAGAATTACTAGGTCTCATCCACATTGATTACGTCTTTGAACTTCCTTCGTATTACTTCTAAATATCTGCATCATGTTTGCCTGATTCCGTACTCTATTAATAAAATTCTATCTCTTGCAGTAAGATGAACTTACGTAGTGGACGAGGAGCGCCCGGTGCCGTGGTGCCAGCCGACACCACCCAGAGAGAGAAGATATCCCAGGGACCACCTAGAGAACAACCACCACCACAGGCCCCGGTAATTCTACAGCCCCCGCTGATACATTGGCGCGAGACTTCTCAGGGCGATCCTACACAGCAGCACGAGGGACAGACTTCATAAACGATCCCCACGCAGCATTTTGAGGGCCAGACTTCGAGGGCTATGCCGATGCCACAAACGGAGAGGCCGACATCTGAGGAGACACCTACAACACAATCGGAGGTTTCATTTGCCACCACTTCCACCCTATCCACCTCAGATGCCACAATCAGATGGACAACCACAGATGCTTCAGTTCTTCAAGACTATGATGCAGGCACAGTGGCACCAGACCGAGATGTTGAGACAGAGTTTGATGGCAGTTCTGGAGAGGACACCTGTCCCAGCACCCGTACCAGTACCTCCACCATCTCAGACAGGTGGTACTGTATGATGGTTCCGCCAGTGAGGGCCCAACTGAAAGGCAATGCCCATCACTAGTGGGATTCTATAGAGCGCAGTGTAGGTAAGACCCAGACATGGGAGCAGTTCTTAGAGTACTTCAATGCGAAGTATTTTTCGGCTACAGTCAGAAATGCCATGTACTTCTAATTCTTGCATCTAGAATAAGGGAATATGACCGTAGACGCATACGACGCGGAGTTTAGCCATCTAAGCAAATTTGGTGCCGTCTTGATACCCAATGATCTAGAGAAGGCCCAGAGATTCTATCACGGCCTTACTTTTGAGCTGCAGAGATATACCACCAACCAGGCAAGGATTTCTTATGAGGAGGTTCTTTCAGAGGTGAGGATCCAGGAGGCCATCGGCAGAGGAGCAATACGTTCCATCATGACCACACCAGCCAGAGGCCAGCCCAGAGTAGGAGGACCGATCTGTCGTCCCGGAGCACAGACACAGCAGAGGACAGCACCATACCAGCAAAAGGAGCTTCCGACTTGCCACCACTGTGGTAAGAGAGGACATTTCTAGAAGGACTGCCAAAAGAGACTGGGGACATGCATAATTTGTGGAGCGAGCCAGCACCATGCTCGAGACTTCCTACAGCGCAGAGATGCGACACCGCAGACCGGACAGAGGCCAGCAGCACCAATCCCGGGGATACTACCCCCGACAAGAGGCCAGCGTCCACCAGTACCCGAAGGATTTCAGAGGGGACCATATTTGGCCCTACATGAGGTACAGTTTGATCGAGCCAGACAACAGACCGGAGGGCAGAGGCACCGACATACCTTTGTACTAGCAGCTATTGAGGAGAAAATAGAAGGGGAAGCAATCACAGGTACCATTTTAGTTACATCATTACCTGCGACTGTATTATTTGATTCTTGAGCTACACTATCTTTCATATCTAGTAGATTCGTAGCTATGCATAGAGTAGCTACTTCTCCCTTACCTAAGAGTTGGAAGATTCTTACCGGAGGAGGTATCGTGCCGGTTACCAGCACTATTAGAACGTGCTCGATAGTCGTGTGTGGTCGAGAGATAAGAGTACGATTTTTGGTACTCCCAATGTCGTACTTTGACTTTGTGCTAGACATGGACTGTTTAAGCCAGTATAATACCGTAATGGATTGCCGAAAGGGTAGCGTCACTTTTATACCGTCAGATCAATCGGAGTTCGAGTACATGCAAGGGACCGTCGAGCAAGGAGTAGGACAGACAGCTGGAGCTTACATGGCTATAGAGACGGTATCCCCACCGATAGTTGCATAATTCGAGGATATTTTTCTGGAGGAGTTGCCAGGCTTACCGCCAGATAGAGACATCGAGTTCACTATTAAGCTAGTACCCGGAGCAGCACCGGTATCTTCAAATGTATACCGATTGACGAAAAAGGAACTAGATAAGCTGAAGCTACAGTTAGAGGAGTTGCAGATCAAGGGATTTGTTCGTCCTAGTGCATTACCCTGGAGAGCACCAGTGTTGTTTGTACCTAAGAAGGATGGGACAGTCCGTATGTGCATTGATTACCGAGCCCTTAATGCCTTGACTATTAAGAACAAGTATCTCCTGCCATGGATTGATGATTTGTTCGACCAGTTGACAGAAGCAGTTGTGTTCACGAAGATCGACTTGAGATCGGGTTATCATCATATAAAGGTGCGGAGGGAAGACATTCCAAAGACAGCATTTAGGATTCGTTATGGTCACTACAAGTTCTTGGTGATGCCTTTTGGATTGACAAATGCACCTGCAGTATTTATGAACTTGATGAACAAGGTCTTCAACCAATATCTGGACCAGTTCGTGGTAGTCTTCATCGACAATATTTTGGTGTATTCAAAGATCCACGAGGAGCACAAAGAGCACTTGAGACTAGTGTTAGAGATGCTGGGGCGTGAGAGGCTCTATGCCAAGCTGAGCAAGTGTGAGTTTCTCCTAGAACGTATCGCTTTTCTTGGACATGTTATCTCAGAAGATGGTATCTCAGTAGATCCAGCGAAGATTTCATCAGTAGAGACGTGGCCGACCCCTACCAACATCTCGGAGGTGAGGAGTTTCCTAGGACTTGCCGGATATTACCGGAGGTTCGTAGAGACATTCACAAGGATCACAGAGACGATGACCCGCTTGACCCGCAAGAAGCAGGAGTTCACCTGGACAGAGGAGTGTCAGACGGCGTTCGATGAGCTGAAGAAGCGTCTGACTACGACACCTATCTTGACCATACCTTCTGGACCCGGAGGATTCGTGATTTATAGCGATGTGTCCGGGAAAGGATTAGGATGCGTCTTGATGCAGCATGGAAAGGTTGTGGCCTATGCCTCTAGGCAGTTAAGGACCCATAAGAAGAACTATCCCACTTACGACTTGGAGCTTGCCGCAGTGATCTTTGCTTTGAAGCTTTGGAGGCACTACCTATACGGAGAATGAGTGGAGATATTCACAGATCATAAAAGCCTAAAGTACGTCTATACTCAGAAGGATCTGAACTAGAGACAAAGACGTTGGCTCGAGGTAATGACAGACTTTGAGATTGAGCTGCAGTACCTCCCAGGAAAGGCCAGCGTAGTAGCTGATGCATTGAGCAGAAGACCCATGGCATTCTTTTTGACTACTCAGCAACATCTTTTGAGAGATATAGAACAGATAGGTAAAGAGGTCATTATGCCCGGAACAGACGGCCAGTTGTCAAGTTTCCAGTTGCAATCGATATTGGTCGATATAATCAAGGCTGCTTTGCCAACAGATGCCAGATTCCAGAGGCTTCGATAGAGGACAGAGGCCGAAATACAGACAGGATTACGCATACATTAGGACGGGACTTTGAGATATGGAGATCGTCTCTATGTTCCGAATGGAGAACTTCGTCATGAGTTGATGTCAGAGGTGTACAGTTCAACTTACTCTATTCATCTAGAAGGCACGAAGATGTACAGAGATTTAAGGCAGTACTATTGGTGGCATAGAATGAAGAGAGAGATAGCCCACTTTGTGGCGAAGTGCCTAGTGTATCAGCAGGTCAAGGCTGAGCATCAGAGGTCAGCAGGTTTACTTCAGTCGCTTCCGATACTTGAGTGAAAATGGGAGCACATCACTATGGACTTCGGTACGGGTTTTCTGAGGAGTCCCAATGGTCGTAATGCAGTATGGGTGATCGTGGATCGACTCACCAAGTCCGCTCACTTTTTACCTTTCAAAGTTGGGCAGTCTACAGAGGTCTTAGCAGATATGTATATTAGGGAGATCGTGCGACTGCATGGAGTGCCAGTTAATATAGTGTCTGACAGAGATACGAGGTTTACATCTTACTTTTGGCAGAGTATACAAGAGAGTCTCGGTACCCGCCTGAAGTTTAGCACATCGTACCACCCGCAAACAGATGGCCAGTCTGAGCGCACCATTCAGACGCTGGAAGATATGTTAAGAGCGTGCATGCTGGATTTCGGTGGATCATGGGAGGACCATTTATATTTTGTTGAATTTGTCTACAATAATAGCTATCAAGTGAGCATTCAGATGGCTCCCTATGAAGCGTTGTATGACAGAAAGTGTCGTTCCCCAGTATGTTGGAGCGATATGGGCGAGAGGCAGATTGTTGGGCCAGAGTTGGTTGTTCATACGGTGGAGAAGGTAAAGAACATCCAAGGGCACCTACGAGCAGCACAGGACAGACAGAAGCATTGGACTAATGCACATCGAAGACCCCTAGAGTTCCAAGTTGGAGATTATGTGTTTATAAAAATCTTACCTACTCGAGGAACGATCAGGTTTGGAGGCAGAGGAAAGCTGAGTCTGAGGTACATCGGACCATTCGATGTGTTAGAACGCATAGGAGAGGTAGCTTACAGGTTAGCCTTACCTCAGACTTTAGAAGGGGTTCATGACGTCTTCCATGTATCTCAGCTAAGGAGGTACATGCCAGATTCGAGTCATGTGCTTGACCAATCAGAGATCACAGTCGGCCCGAGGTTATCATATCAAGAGGTGCCTGTAGAGATTCTGGACAGAAGCGAGAAGGTATTGCGAGTTCAGACTATCCCTCTAGTTTGTGTCTCATGGAGGCATCATGCACCAGGCGAGTCGACCTGGGAACGCGAGAAGGATATTCGACAGCATTATTCCAATCTCTTCGAAGGCCTAGGTATGTAGTATCATTTAACTTTAGTTAGTAGTTCTTACCATACGTATGTTTTAATTTTGAGGACGAAATGCTCTAAGGAGGGTAGATTGTAAACCCTCACGACCAAATTTAGGGTTATTTAGTTTAGATAGAGAGACTAGGATTAAAATGGTGAAAAATATAGATGAATGCAGTAAATTAGAATTAATATGCAACAATTATATGACTTAATACACCTTACCGTTGCTTCGATGTTTGGAGTGCTACACTAGTGGTTACCTTTAAACAAATTTCATACACATTTCCTAGACATGCCAGACTACCCATCTGACCCTTGTGTAACTCTTAAATACTCTATATTGTACTTTATTTTAGTCGTGTAATATTTGTTACAATAGTCTAGTTTTAAATCCTAATAAATCCAATTTTTTATAATTTCCCATTCCTATTTGAAATTGGAGACATAACCTCAACATGTTCCATATAACCCAATTTAGGGCATTAATCTATTTTGAGCATGCTACGCCCATGACACTTGTGTCCTACCCAATTTTAACCCTATGTATCTTCAATTGATTAAAGAACACCTTGTGCATTAGTTTTAAATTAAATTAAGTTGGAGACCAACCTCACCCAAAGCTAGACCCAACCAAGCCCATGTACACCCTACACCCTTTCATGTGGACATGTTCCCCACTCCAAAGAGCCCAGGCCAGCCCAAATCCTGAAGTCCACCCCTATTTCTCTCTCATATATAAATATAACACCCTCATCCAAACCCTAAAAAGAAACTAAAACCTACTCGAACCCTAGTCTTCCCAACCGGTCACCCTCTTCCCTTACCCGACACATCACCATCTTCATCCGCCACCACCTCAAGCCGCCACCACCAGTCCACCTTACCGCCTACCCTTCCCCGTCGACGCCGAACCACCGCCCCAGCCCGCCAGCACCACCGCCAGTCCACCCCGTAACCATCATCACCATCATCAATACCATCTCTAACCCGACCCCTTTCTCCCGACTTCTAAACCACCACCTCCAGCCCCCTGACCATCGCCAACCACCGCCACCAGCCTCACCGTCTCCACTACCCTAACACCACCATCCACCTCACCGACCAACCCCACCGCCAAGCCGCCGTTGCCGCTGCTGCAACTACTGTCGTTACTGCAGCTGCTGCCGTTGCCTCCCCGCGCGACGTCGGAGCTCCGCCCCCACATCGGAGGACAGCCATCGACGAGCACAGACCCCCCTCGCTCAGCCACGACTAGGTAAGCATCTTATTGCCCTCTTTGCTTCATATGTCGCTGTGTCGTTGTATCGTCGTGTCGTTGATTGGATACGAGTAAAGTAAGGTGAAACCCTAAGAGTAAAATATGTGTATGTGTGTTATTGCAAACTAGTAAATATTAATAATTAATTGATCAATTAATAAATGACTTGTGGTTATGAATACTGTGTTGACCTAGGACTTGGACAACTAGCCATATGCACGTATCCTAATAACATGATAGATAAGATTTATAATGTAGTATTATATGTCTTAGTTGCGTAATGTATCCGGACGTTTCGTTGTCTTGGCGTACACGCCACTCGTGGACAGTATACATGTAAGTCTTAGCTGTGTGCACACACGACTCTGTTAGTTGACCAACTGTAACCCCTTGCGTCAGTATCTAAGAGTAGCGTTATGGTTCTATGTGTGTCACTTTAGTGTCTGATGATCGAATTTCTATATTATATTATATGTATAGGGTCGCTGGACCAGTCAGGAGAGACTGTAGGAGCAGGTTATTGGCATTCACAGCTTGAGGACCCAGGCAAGATACCTTGCCATATTTACAGTTTAATTTAAATTATACAAATGTTGTATGATATCTTGTTGCATTCTTTTATACAACTGTGCGCGTCCGAGATTGACTCGGGAGCAGTCGACGAGTACGTTGATGAGTAGTGTACTTGACCTAGTCGCTAGCAGACTCACCCTCATTGGAAGGATACCCTAATATCTTTCGAGACCTGACACTCTTACACGCATCATGGTGACAAATTCATGTTAGGATGCGGGTTCGCGTACCCTACTAGCTATCGGTGCGTGTGACATGTATCACGGTTTAGTACGTAATTCAGAATTATATAATTAGTAGAGACTTGGCATATAGATACGTGGTATGCACGTCGAGTATTCGACTTGTATATCTACGTGGGGCTGGGAGGACAGCTAGTAGGAGTATGTGGTACACACATTAAAATCCGTAGTATCCAGAGGAGCCACGGGTCCAATGACTTCCTTTATTCAGATGCCACATTCTACGGAGCGATATGGACAATATACTACTCAGATGCCACATTCTACGGAGCGATATAGATGTTATACTATGCAGATGCCACATTCTTCGGAGTATTAGACGTTATGCCTATGCCTACCCATATGTACCAATGTTGTCCTCATATTGCATTCACTTAGATAGTTAACACACCCTTTATTTTATTCAGTATTTATATATGGCATGCTTCTATGTATCTTGTTACGTCCCTCTGAGGACCTGGTTCCCTTCCAGATTTGGACGAGGCATATTACCCTACAGTGTACGGACCGGGACAGGAGACGAGGTACGTATCCAAGGAGGAGCTAGAGGTGCTACCGTCAGAGTTTTCGTGATCATTTGGTAGTCCTTCTGCCTAGGATGGGAGCATCATTATCTAGTCAGCCGATGGTCTAGTCATTACTCTTTTTATCTGTCTTTCAGTATTTTTATTTTGTCATAGTAGTGGATTTGTTCCCACCAGACATTTTGGGTAGTACTATGATATTACAGACTGGCATTTATTTTCCAGTATTTATTTTAGTACTTTTGGTTATATTGTGGATGAGATTAGATTACCTATTTGATGTTGATATTAGACTTGTTAGTAATTTAGGACAGCGTAGCACTCTTCGTTAGGATCCATTAAATTGGGATATCCTTGGAGACGTGTCAGCTGCCTATTGCCACGTGGCCTGGTCCCGTGTATTTTTGGACTGGGGCGTGACACTAACTATATGCCAAACATATACTAACATCACTAAACCATATGCTAACTATTAAATGCTACTAATTACTAACATATATTATATACTAATACATAGATACATATAGTACACATAGCTACTAGGCTAACTATTACCTATATTTACTAACTATTCAACTAACAATGCATTTAACTAACTATTATACCGGACAACTACATAACCTTAAAACTAACTAACTGAACACTAACCCACTAGCTAAACCACACCTCTGCTACTGTGCTGAAACTGCACTTGCTGTGCATTGACTGACTACTTGGCTTGCTATGGCTACTGATCCCTCTGCTGATACCTTGCTTCTGTTGAGGATTGCACTTAAATGGTGGATTGCTGCAAAATCCTGCTGTTGAAGCTCTTGGCTATAGTGTTGAAATAGTTGCTGTGCAGTTGGCTAAAACTGCAGTAGTTGCTATTATATGCACTGCTCTCCCTGGCTTTGATGCAAACTGTGCACTGCAGTGGCTACTGCACAGTGCTACTGCTGAAACTACTCTTCTCTGTTTGAACACTACCAACTGCTTGCTGCCTAGCCTCAATACTGCAGTGCTTTACTGCAGCAACTGCTTCAGTTGCTCCCTACATGCCACTAATTGCTGCTCGACATATTGCTGATATATTGGCTGCTACAGGCTATAGTTATGCAGATGGCTCTGTTGTTGCTGCCACTGTTGAAGGTTGCTCTCTACTGCTAGCGATGTAGGCTACTGCCTCTTGCATTGGCTTGCTGCAGTTAGCAACTGATGCACTTGCTCGACCCCTCACTCACTGCTCACTCACTCACTACACATCCACACACACATACAACCATATGCACCACACACCTATACATATGTGGATACCTACCTACCTACCTACCTACCTATATATATATATATATATATATATATATATATATATATATATATATATATATATATATATATATATATATATATATATACACACTCTTATCTTGACATATATATAGACATAACTCTATACATATATAGATATATATATATATATATATATATATATATATATATATATATATATATATATATATATATATATAAGCAACACACACACACACACACACACACACACACACACACATACACACACACACACATATATATATATATATATATGTGTGTGTGTGTGTTGCTTATATATATATATATATATATATATATATATATATATATATATATATATATATATATATCACTCACACATATATACATATATTTATTCAAACATACATATATACAAAGGTATACAAACACATACACATATAGATCTACATATACCTATAGCTACTTATACATATCTATACAATATAATATAAATACATACTTATATACATATATATCATACATCATCTATCATACTAATGTATATACACAAGTCACATAGAATTAAAGAGCAATGAAACAAACACGTGGAGTGCACCACACCCATATCACACTCATTCTATGATACGTTTGCTATACGGCTCCACCACACAACCAAACGCATCCCGAAGGACACGAGCAAGTCTAGAATACTAATTATGTATAATACGAAGAACCAAAAGATCTACTACGTGTCCGTGTCAAGAAGTAACATGCACAAATCTCCGTGTCGGAGAAAACCCCCAAAAATAACCCGTATCGCCAAATTGACGGGATACAGTCTACACGTATCCAATTGTGGATATGACACTAGTCACAAATAATTAAACACATGTTAATTTGATCTAATTGATCAATTGACAAACACAATATGTGCCAATCTCGGAATTCTCCCAAAATTAACACAAAAACACCCATAACTTCCTCAATAGGCCTCCTATAAACCTAATTTCAATTCATGTGGATAGCCTATGCATGTGGGGTAGTTTTATGATTAAATCTCAGATTTAGAGTCTACTAAGAGAGAAAAACTAAAATGTATCTATTAGGAGATAGATTCCCAATAAAAATCCCTAAATGATGAATGTAGCTCCCAACTGTAGTTCATTGCTTCCTCCTTATAGATCCTTATTTTTTTTCCTTGTAGATCCTTATTGTAGTAGCCTCCAATAAAGAATAGGGAAGTAATTTGGGAAGAAATTGAGTAACAAATGGTGAGAGAATGAAGAAATTGGAAGAAGAGAAAATTCTAGATCTAAATAAAATGTTAAAGAGAAGAGAGATACTCTCTCTCCTCCTAAAGGTGGCCGGCCCTAACCCCTCTCCCAAGCAAGTATGAAATATCCAAAACACTCCTTGGGGCCTTTCATGAAGAAATTAATTAAGGAGGGAAGGTTATAGTCTAATGGTTTCACTAATTAATTCATCCTCCTAATAAATGGGCCTAATTATTGGGCTCAATCTAAACTAAAATAAATGTTGGGTTCATGTATCTAAACTAACTAGTTAGGTCAACTACACAAGTCCAAAATAAATACTACATCTAATAATAAATAAATAATACAAATGTACAATATTAAATACAATACTCCTAAAATAAAAATACCCATGTCAATTACCAAACTACCCTTGATTGAAAATGTTAGGGTGACAAGTATATTACTTGCATAAAAAGTAGAGAGGGTTTTCTCAAGCATTTGAGCCTCTATTACTTTTTTTGCACAACTTAAGGCAAGAAACATTATTAAACAGAGAAGAATTATATTCTTTAACAGTTTCATAATCATGGTATCTAGGGTTCAACCATTTACTTTGAGCAATCGGAAGGATTACCATCCTTTGATGATCAAATCTATCCTTTAGAGAAGTCCACAAATTCAATAGATCATCCTCACATAGATATTCTGCTTTTAGATCATCATGGACATAATATCGTAGGAAAATCAAAGCCTTAGTCTTGGCTTCAGAGATTCTTTATTTTCTTTCTTAATAGTTCTATCAAGCTTGTTGGACTTCGCATCCAATTGCCATGATAAATAATTATTTTTGCTCACCTCAAGAGCTTTGAATTCAAGCTTTGCAAGGCTCGAAATCTATATGACAAAAATAATTATATTAGATATAAATAATAAAATTGATAAGTGCTTTTAAAATATCACATATACCATAATGTGATGAAACACTATCAAAGAATTTTATGTCTTATGTGTATCACATATACAACAATATGATAATTATGTAAATAGTAAAATTGATAAATGCTTTCAAAACTTCATATATACCACAATGTGATGAAATACTATCAAATTTTTTTTATGTCTTATGGGTATCACATATACAATAATATGATCATTATATATTTTAGGTATTTTCTCATAATTTAATTCACATATACGACAATGTGAATTAGTACCTTATAGAATTTAAATAAATCAAATAAAAGATTTTCCATTTTGAATAAAATTGTGAACATGTTCAATACAAATTTAGATTTAAAACTAAAATAAAAATTAGATCTAGAAAACCTATATTCTAATCAATCTATAAACACATAAATCAAACATATATTTAATTTTACTAAAATATGTGATATAAGTATACAGGATTTAATCTTACCTCTTCAATATAATTTTACTAGAACTTATTTCTCTTTTCTTCTATTTTCTAGAGTGATATGTACTGATAACATTTTATAAAGTAGTGAGTGATGGAACTGGAGATCCCCAGTACCGCAGACTGGTGTGCATATCGATCGATAGCAGATTAACATGTTTAATACGTGATCTAACCCTTCAAAGACAGCAAGTAGAGTTCACGAATTATACCTGAAGTAACGAGAAGAAGATGAAGATTTTCAACAACCTTGATCAGTTAGCGACCACAAGATCTTCTGTACGTATTTCTTTCTCGGATTAGATGTGGTGTGGACGACGATCTTCTAACCATTTTTTCTTCTTGGTCGACCCTCTTTCTCTCCTTATATGAAAGACGAATTTAGAGAAAGTTGTTCGCTTCTAATAATTTTGACGGTCAGAGAATAGAGGATATATATAAGCTAAGGCAGGGACCATGAGAAGAAATTAAGATTAGGTCTCCTAACGGATTTAGGTATCCCATGTTCAGCCCGAACACACAACACAGACCGGTTAATAATAGTTCGGTTCACTAAAGATCTATTATTGCACTACCTTTCTAATCCCAAATTACGTTTATGTGCTCCTTCTTATTATATGCATGTTCGTCTTCCCATGTTAAGATATCGAATGTCCGTCGATCAAATTAAATTACTGACAATTATATTGATTGACATATTTTATCCTTAAGTAGTACCACTCAACTTTATTTGTCAAATCGAATATAATCCACTTGTAGGATTTACATAAAAATCCTTATAAGTTTCTTAAGGGGATGTCATCAACCCGATTTATCAGAACATGGATTCCTTTTATAATCAACAGTCCATCATGCACACGATGCCATTACCCAATTCATAGAGGTTATTGACCCATAATGAATATCTCACTCTTTTATGAGTCAAAGTAATGCATACTGCAGATACATGTCTATTATTATATCCAGATTAAGAGTACAAGCATCCATAATAATAGAGTTATTTGTTCTCTTATGTAGTCAGTACAAAGAGAATAACCTCAATTGGTCATATTCTGTCACGACCCGCACCCAAAAATCGGGCATGAGCCGTGGGTACGTCCAGCCTACGCCGCAGAATCGGCGGTAGAACGCTGTAAAGGTCCGTTCTAGGTCAACCATATCTATCTATATCTCACAGAAAAATTCGGCATGACCTCTCCAAAAGGAGGGCAACCACGCAATATATATATATATCAAAATCCTCTCCAAAAGGAGGGCAACCACGCAATATATATGAACTCTCAATCACAAAATCTAGGGAAAGAATAAAAGCACGATATGATATAAACAAAGAAACAGAACCAAGAGAGCAAGACAATCCAAAATAATACAGTCCAAGGCCAAAATAGCTACAACATCTCACAGCCACAAAAGAATAAGTACAATCATCCAGAAAATACAAACCACTGGGAATAACCCAGGAAACCCACCTAGCTAACTAGGGTGCTATAGGCGTCTTCTCGGCGTACTCCTCGATCTCGGGGTCACAACAGTCGTCAACACCCGGCCCGTAGAACGTCGGATAATAGTCCTCAGGATCCTCTGGAAAAAATATGCCCAGTCAGGACTGGAGCGAAGTACATAACTCTGAAAGCAACTCCAAATACATGGTAAGGTGTATATAACGAGCAATAGAAAAGTATACAAGATGCACAGAAAATAAATATATGCTGGAGCACGATAAGTAGCTGTAATGTAAACTGGAGAACAATACAAGTAGTGAAAAAGTAACTACAAGTGAGAAACATGAATACTAGCTAAGTGTCTTGAGCACAAGTTCGTTATGTGATCGGCTTAGGTTGCATATAAAAAATACTACGATAACTCCGTTATACGTGAGTTGCATAACCGATATACACATGAATACTGTTTGGCTTTGATCACATAACCAACTCCTACTCCCCTCCCCCACTAATACCATTGGATCCAACCACAACACGCTACGTACATGATAATAGCTCGCGCACATGAAGGCGAGAGCACAAGAAGCACATGATAGCACATGAGAATCAATACCCGAAGCACATGATGAAATACACGTGATAGGGTACCCACTGAACACGGTAAGGGGGATAGCATCTCATGACGGGATCCACTAGTACCAGCTCGTGTAACAATGTGTCAGAATCAAGTATTACAGTTCTAGAACAGGTGATATAAACGCTATCATGAAATGGAAACTATCAGAGGTAGGTACTCGCCTGATGTCTTGAGCAACTGATGAGGATCGAGATCCGGACCGGTGTCGCAAGGACCTAATGCGAAAAGCAGAATTAAACAGGGTTCTAAGCATTTAAACTGATATAAAATAATTAAAAATAGGCTTCTAGGGCTATTCTAGGTCGAACGATCAAACCGGTGAAATTTGGGTCAAAAAGTCAACACGGGGTCCAAAAAGTCAACTCTAGGTCAAAACTAGGCCAAACATTGACTTTTACGATCAACGAGGACAATTATGGTCAAAGCTAGGTCAAACTAGGGTACCCCTAAAATTCTAGGTCAAACCGAGCTCAATAAGCTACTAAACTCTCAAACTCGCCTAATCGAGATACCGGGATACCCTCGGTATCTGATACCTCGCCCTAGGCCACGCACCCCGCCTAAACCCGCTAAAACCTATGCTAGCACGCGTAAATATATATATATAAACATATAAAAATTATACCAATATATTTCCTAGGCTAATGCTCAAATACCCCGCTCGAAACTCAATACCTTGGATATCTCAAGGTATTGAGATACCTCGGTATCTCAAGGTATTGAGATACCGCTCTCAAACCCCTCTAACTAGCTATCTAACTAATAATGATATACCTAGTTATTAATCTAGGCTAGGAAATATATATATCTACCATATTTATATATATCTAAATATTTATATACATATATATGTAGATATCCACACACATATACCCAAATACCCATTACCTATACATAAATATATTACTAACTATAATACATATCTAGCTCTAGGTATATATATATATATCTATGCATATAGACATAGGTATCTACTAACCATCTACCTATCTATCTATCCATAGATATAGGTATCTATCTATGCATCTACTTATCTATATATCTAAATATCTATCTTACCTATATATCTATCTAAGTAACTATCTAACATACTATCTATTTATCCATCTATTGATATATCTATCTATCTATCAACATATATATATATATCAATCTCTCTTTCTCCCTCACTAGCCCTCGCTATGAATGCTGGAGCTTGCTGCTGCTGCATGTACTGCTACTGCTGCTGCTGTGCTTCGCATTGCTGCTGCTACTGCTCTTGGCTGCTGCTGCTGCAGCTTTGCTGCTGCTGTGCTGCTGCTGCAGGCAGTTGCTGCCTCCCCCCTTCCAACTCACAAACACACACACACACACACTCCTATATACGTATATATATATCACTCTATATATATATATACATACATATATAACTATATATATATACTACTAGATATATATATATATACACACACTCTAAACACGCTCTAACACACACCTACACACTCACAAACACACTAATACACACACTCACACACAAATATGTACATAGCTATATATATATAAACACACATATCAATATATATATATGCACACATACAAATATATGTATATACATACCAATACACACACACTCTAAGATATATATACATACACATACACATATATATACATATACATATACACACACAAGCACACTTACACATACATATATATATATACACATAGACATATACACACACAAGTACATAGATCTAAATACACACATATATATATATAAATATATATACATAAACACACATACATATATATAAATATATATATATATATATAGACACATATACACTAACACAACACAACACACAACAACACACAAACCACACGCCCCACTCACGCCCAACGACCCCGACACTCACCAACACCCTAAAATATATATAATATAACTCGAAAACTCTAGCACACACTCCCCGATACTAACCCAACGCGTGCACAAGCCCAAAACGAGGAAACCAAGTCGAAATGGCCGTTCGATCATTTCGACGAACACGTGGTGCGCGGTTCAGAAAATCTCCTGAAACACACACCAAACGAACTCGGAATCGGCTAAAAATTTACCCATGCACTCTAAACGATATCTAGATCCTAGAAAATATGCTCCCGCATTGATTCAAGGCCCGTGGCAGAAACGCGCATGCACTTAGAATCGACGATGATGAAAAGCCCCAATTTCGCCCGAAACGCTCATTTCTCCATGACACGACTTCCCGTGTCCGAACGGAGATACGCACTCACCCTCTAGACACCCGACAATGTCTACCTAGATTCTTCTAACCTAGGGCATCACCCAAAATTAGGCCAAATTCGGATTCTACTCGAATTCGACACAAAATCTAATGTCAAAGTCTCTTAACTCAACCAAACTAGTTCCAACTTCCTCCTACGGGTAGGCTTAGGGTCTAGGAAGGTTCTACAATACTAATTACACTACATAAAAGTAATTAGCAAAGAAAAAGTTAGGGTTTACCTCTTGAGAGTTGAAATTCCAAGGCCAAAGTCCCCGATCTACTAGGAATCACCTCCCTCAAGCTCCAAGCCTCCAAATCTAGCCTCCACCCTAAATCTAAGCTCCTCACACCTAGGTTAGGAAAAATACAAGGTTAGGGTTTACATAAAGAAGAAGGAATGGAAGAAAGAAGGAAGAAAGTGAAGAAGAACTTACTTTGGAGAAGAAAGAAGAAGAAAGAAGAAGTGGAGAAGAAGAAGAATGAAGAAGAAGAAGAAGAAGAAGTATACAAAGGGGGGCTGCTGGTTTTACATGAGAATGGGTAGGTAGGGGGCCGGCCATGAAGTTAAAAAGGGTTCCACTAAGTCCAAATGACCAAAATGCCCTCTCGTAGCTCGGTTTTGGGTTTCGGGTTCCAAATGCGCTCAAACTAACTCCAAATTTCTTCCACTAACCTTCTAAAAATATAATAAATAAATCTAAGCCCCAAAATAATTCTCACAAGGGTGTGGGCTGGGTCGGACATGGGTCCACTAGGGTCTGACATGGGTCCAGGCTAGCCAAAACCCTAAAACAATCATTAAAAAAAAAGACAAGCACCAAATAAATATAAATATAATTAATTAAATACAATACACAATTTACCAAATAAAAATAAAAAAATAACCCTATTTTCTAGAATTGGGTAGTGACATGTTCAATACACACAAATTGTACTAGTGTAAACCTATATTCAAGATAGACTAATACCAGATTACACTACAACATTTCCAATGGTTTTTCCAAGTCCATCTAGGTTGTGAACTATTTATATATTCTATAGGGAACTGATAATATGATCTCCTGTGTGACACCACACAGCATGTTATCTATAATATCGAATATCAAACACTTGCATTAATATTATAACAAATACAACATACAAATATTTGTCCATATGATTCTCATTTAAAAATAAAAAAATATAGTTAATATAAATTGATGCTTTTAGTATATAACCCTAACAGAGAGAATAAAAAAAATTATTTCTTCATTCACCATGTAAATCACCGAAAGATGAGCCCTTTATATAGGCTTACAATTGAGGTTAACATTTAATGATTGCAATTAAGAGAATTAAATGCCAAAAGATATGATATCAAGCAATTATGGTAATGACAAAAGATATCAAGCAAAT
The DNA here is from genome assembly GCA_036927795.1 of Iris macrosiphon. Taxonomy (NCBI): domain Eukaryota; kingdom Viridiplantae; phylum Streptophyta; class Magnoliopsida; order Asparagales; family Iridaceae; genus Iris; species Iris macrosiphon. The sequence continues at coordinate 32,448,825 of JAYESA010000012.1, forward strand.
ATGGAAAATTATCCATATTTATAACATGAGGATATTTGTGTATACAAAGAGTATTTGTGTTTATTGCTTAGTTTGTGTCTCAAACAACTAAGGATACACACACCTTAAGGATTTTCTTGTTTCGATAGAGGATGTTTCAAACTCTTCATATTTTTGCTACACTTAAGATTAAGTTAGTAGTACAAAAATAATTTGTAGACAAGTTGGTAGCATACGGGACAACAAAGGGGTGTATATGCACATCATAACTCTGGTGTAATTACAGAAAATTTAAAACTGCAATGAGCTCAAAATAGTTCTTGTAGAGAGTATCAGTGAGTAGAGAGTGTTAACACTAGATGCACATAACAACAATAGTGCTAGTATGGTTTATGTTATTTGTATCAGGAAATACCTAGTTATATACATTTTGGGGTGTGTTTATGAGTTCAGAAAATGTTTATTAGTGTATTGATTAAAGTATTTGTCTAGTGTGCAAGAGGTATCTGTGTTCAGAGTATATAGAAGCAGGATATAATATAGGATAAGAGGTAGTATGGTAGTGTACAAGGTATTTGTGATCAATGTTATATATATATATATATATATATATATATATATATATATATATATATATATATGATTGTAGAAGTCTATTAACAGAAGAAATAACCTAACAAGGATGCACAAAAGTGAAAAAAATAATTGACTTGATGAACTCGGGCATCCACTAAAATCAACCACGATAGACTAATAATGGAACGACCTCAAAGGTTCGACAAAACAAACAAGCACAACTAAGATAAAAGTAAACCAAAAATATGATTTGTGTAAATTATTCTCACTACTAATTTGGCTACAGGAAATGAAGAGAACAGAATATTTATTTATTTTTGACTATTTAAGTGTTTATCAAATGTAGGCAAAGATTATATTGTCAGAAAAAGTTACATGCAAATGTGTGAATCAATTACTATTATACTACTTACCAAGTACTGACATCCTACTACTGACATCCTAATGTTGGGCCGAGAGTGATGACAAAATATCCTACAAAAAAGATTAAAAAAAGTTTTTTAGTTGAGTAAAACTAAGATTTTAAACAATCTAGCTAATTTCATGATCACTTAATTAACAAATAAAAACCTGATTTGGAGATATTAGAGATAATATATCTATGAGCTTGTCCATCTTCTTGTTTCTCTCCTCAATATTCTTTTGTATCTCATCTCGATCTAGACGCAACATTTCAACTTCTTTCCTTAAATTCCTAACTTTCTATCATTTTTGCTAGTAGTTGAAGAATATTCTTCCCTTCTTCTCTTGGATTTCACGCCGATTCAAATACCACGATACCTCCCCGATTTCTCTGATCTCATGACTTGGGAGTAAATTTCATAATCAAGTTGAGCAAGTGATTCTTCCACACCATCTTCATATGCCTTCCGTTTTAGCTCCTTTATCTTACTCTAATCATGATCACATCACACAATTTTAAGACAATCAGTAACATTCATTTAGGGAATTTGTTTTAATTAGGGAATCCAAAAGCATGCATATATATAGTAGATTGGCTATATGATTCCTTCTTTGTCTAGCTTTAATTCTGGCATACAAAAGTTGATATTGTACCTAAATTCCCTAAGAAAAACCTAAGATGGCATTATGTATACTGTGAAACCATGCTCAAAAGTTGATACTGCACCTAGTTGGACAGTGAAGCTACCGAGTTTAATAAATGAGGATGTCATTCACGATTCTAAAGGGCCCCAACAGAAAATATGTGTTTGTCTTTTATGAGTTTGATCCCTTGCTTATTTGGCAACTGGTTCTGAAATAATTCCTAGTATGGGAACTCCAATGTAGTACACTCATTATTAGTTAATCTAGAAGTTATTCAACATTGCAAGAAGTACTCCAAATAACAAGGAAGCTTTTGACACTTTCTATTCCTAACAAAAAATTAAATCTAGATTAACTAATATTCTCCTCCTTAATCTAGGTTTGATCAAGGTTGATAACTCCAAGCACCTATTGTATCTCAGCGAACTTCACTTTGGCGAGAGCCTTCATGAGAATGTTGGCACGTTGCTTTTCAGTGCTCACGAACTCCACCTTTATCTGTAGATTGTCGGTTCCTACTTGAGGGTGTACGACAGGAACGGCATTCTACAGATAAAGGTGGAGTTCGTGAGCACTGAAAAGCAACGTGCCGACATTCTCATGAAGGCTCTCGCCAAAGTGAAGTTCGCTGAGATGCAGCAGGTGCTTGGAGTTATCAACCTTGATCAAACCTAGATTAAGGAGAAGAATATTAGTTAATCTAGATTTAATTTTTTGTTAGGAATAGAAAGTGTCAAAAGCTTCCTTGTTATTTGGAGTACTTCTTGCAATGTTGAATAACTCAACATTGAGTTGTTCTTTGCTTGAACTATTCATGCTCCACTAGTATAGGATCTACAAAATTTGTGGGTTGTTTTTTCCCTCTCTATGTTGGTGTTAGGCTATTTATTAGCCGATGTAATTGTTCAAGACACAATAGTCTCTCCAAGCATTCATAAAAACTCTCCATCTTGCTCTTGAGTCTAACATCTGGTATTTTTCGTTACTTTAAGCCAATACTCATTACTTCTTATACAGCCACAAATAACAAGTGGCTCAGCGTTATGACTAAAAAAGATTATGACTAAACAGTAAGCAAAATAGTTTACCACGAAAAAAAAATTATTCTCCTTTTCTCTCTCTCTCTCTCTCTCTCTCTCTATATATATATATATATATATATATATTATGACTAAACTTTAAGCAAAATAGAACTTTTTTCTCTCTTTAATCGAACTCAAGAAGAGTTTACTGTAGAAGCATAGAAAAAGACCTAAAAATATGCGCTCATATTACAACTCTCATGCACCAAAGCATCCGTATGGCATGAAGCGAATACGGCACCTAAGGAAGCATGCGGCAGGGAGCTTAGGCGCATAAAAATCTGACGCATGATGTCACTTCTGTCCGTTACAATATTAGTGACACTGACATCATTCAATGAATCTGAGAACCTCGAATTTACTGCTGACAGTGAACGTCAATACTTGTGTCACTGTAATAATTACCTTTGTTGTATACAACTGTGCAGTGCCACATGTACACAAGACAAGCTTTCATGCAACAACATATGTCATGCCCCAGTCCCAAATACACGGGACCAGGCCACGTGGCAATGGCCAGCTAATACGATCCCGTAGAATTATCCAATTTAATTGACCCGACGAAGCGTACTACGCTGTCCTAAAATGCTAAAAAGTCTAATACTAACATACAACAGTTAATGTCTAATCTCATCCACAATATAAACAAGAAGTACTGTAATAAATACTGGAAAATAAGTGCAAGTCTGAAATGTCATAGTACAATCCAAAATATGTCTGATGGGAACAAACCCACTACAATAATGAAATAAGAGTACTGAAAAAAGACAGATAAGAGAATATGACTAGGACATCGGCTAACTAGATAAGGATGCTCCAGTCCTAGGCGGAAGGCCTACTAGTGATCAAGGAAACTCTAATGGTAGCACCTCAAGTTCCTCCTCGGATGAGTACCTCATCTCCTGCCCAGGCCCATACACGGTAGGATAATATGCCTCATCCAAATCTGGAAGAAAATTAGGTCCTTAAAGGGATGTAACAAGATATAAAAATATATGCCAATATAAATACTGAATAAAATAAAGGGGGTGTGCTAACCATCTGAGTGAATGCAATGTGAGGACAACCTTGGTATATATGGGTAGGTATAGGCATAACATCCACACTCTGAAGAGCGTGGTATCTGTACATGTAATATCCATCGTTCCAAAGAATGAGGTTTCCACAAATATATACGTCTATATCGTTCCGAAGAACGCGGTATCTATATAAAGGAAGTCATTGGATCCGTGGCTCCTCTGGATACTACGAATTCTAATGTGTGTATCTCATATGCCTACTAGTTGTACTCTCTCCCCAATGCAGATATACAAGTCGAATACACGACGTGCATACCACGTAACTACATGCCAAGTCTTTATTAATTATATAACCCTAATTACGCACTAAACCGTGATGCATGTCATACGCACCGATAGCTAGTCGAGTACGCAAGCCCACATCCCAACATGAGTTTGTCATCGTGATATGTGTAAAAGTGTCAGGGTCAAGGAAGATATCAGATATCCTCACAATGGTAGGTGGGTCTGATAGTGACGAAGTCAATACACTACATATCGACATATTCGTCGACTGCACCCGAGTCATTCTCGGACGCACACAGTTTTATGTAATATTGCAACAAGATATCATACAATATTTTATAATTTAATTTAAATAGTAAATCGGGCAAAGTATACTTGCCTGGGTCCTCAAGCTGCGAGTACCAAAATCCTGCTCCCGAAGTCTCGCCTGAACGGTCCAGCGACCCTATATATATATAATATAATATAATATAATCATCAGTCATTATAATAGACGTACGGGAATTTTAACTATACTACACTTAGGAACTGACATAGGGGGGTCACAATTGGTCAACTAGGAGGGTCGCGTGTGCACGCAGCTAACATGCACAAGTGTCCTGTCCTCAAATACTGTACACAGCAAGAGTACGAGTTACCAAATATGCTACAAAACTAAATGACGTATAACACAAAAATACAAGTCCTAGTTAATATGTTAGTGTGCTTAAAGCCAGTTTGTCTATACACCTAGGTCAACATAAGTGTAACACAATAAATATCAAGTTCTATGAGGTATTTACTAACACTATCGTTATTCTAAAATATGCACACACAAACACATTGTATTAGGGTTCACATTACACGTGTCCACTCAACAATACATGAAAAAGGAAGTGTGAAGGTATACCTAGTCGTGATCGTGTCCGAGGGGGGTATCTGCGGCTCATCGACGGCATTCCTCCGACGAGGGAGGGTGGTGCTCCGACGAGCACAATACGTAGCAGCAGCAGCAACTTCGGCAACAGCTGCGGTAATGGCAGCAGCTTGTAGCGGCTTCGTTGGCGGTGGCGGGTTGCTGGCGGTGGGGGGATGGCCGTGGGAGGACGGCGGCTAAGGTGGTGGTGATGGTGTTGGTGATGTTTTTGTTGGTGACGGTGGCCGTGACATGCTAAGGTGGTGGCGGTGATTACTGATAGTGATGGAGACGGTGAGGTGGGGGGTGATGGCCAGGGTCCACGGTGGCTAAGGTGGTGGGGGTCGGGTGGAAGGGTGTTGCGGGTTGGTGATGATGGTGTCGTTGATGGTGGTCGTGACAATGATGTCGGTGGTGATGGTGACGACGGTGGTGGTAGAGATGGTGATGATGGTGGCTTGGAAGATGGTGGTGATGGTGGCCGTGGAGGTGGTTGTCTGTGGTGGCGGTGCGGTGACTGGGGACGAAGGGGAGTCAGGTTGAAGGTGCGGGAGGGTGATGGTGATGGTGATGGTGATAAGGTGAATGAAGGAGGAGGAGGAGAGTGGCTGAGGTCATGGTGGTTGAGGGTGGCAGGAGGTGCTGTGGCAGTGGGTTGACCGTGGGGATGGTCGAAGTCGAGGGACAGGTGGTGGAGGAAGGTGGTCGGAGAGAGGGCCGTTGCAGGAGGTTGTCGGGAAAGAAAGGGGAGGTGAGGTTTCTTTTAGGGTTTTAGAGTGATGGCTGTGTTGTGGGTTTTTTAGAGAGAGAGAGTAGTTGTATATGTAGGAGAGAGAGAGAGAGAGGGGGGCTCTCCTTGGGATTAGGGCCGACTGTGGGTATTTTTCTAAGATTGAGGGAAGCCTCTACATGATGAAGGAGTGGCTAGGATGATGGGGGTTTAAAATGGAGGGTGGAGATATAAGGAGATAAAGTTTTATGAAGTACACAAATGGAGGGAAATATCTTGAGTGGACCGGTCAAAGAAGGGGGAAGGGTTTCTTCATGTGTTGGGTCAAAGAGGAGGGAAATATCTTGGGTGGACAACTTATTGTATTTTTGCATAAAGGTCCCTTAACAATTGGGAAATTGCATAATTAATCGAATTTAGGATTGGATGAGGCAAAACACCATGTTTGGTGTAAAGTAGTGGGCTAAAATAGTGTGTGGTGTTTAGTATGAACCTTGAGGGTGTGCGTGGGGGTTTGGGTTGGAGTTGGATCTAGTTTTGGGTGAGGTTGAGTCCTTACACAAATTTAATTAAAATTAGTATAATTGGTGCTCTTTAATTAATTGAAAATACATAGGGTTAAAATTGGGTGGGACACAAGTTTTATGGACGTAGTAGACTCAGAATAGAATATTATCATAATTTGGGTTGCACAAAAAGGGTTGAGGTTGTGTCTCCAATTTCGATTGGAACGAACAAAGATGTAAAGTTGGATTTATATGGATTTAAGAATGGACGTTTGTAACAAATATTGTGCGACTAAAGTGAAGTACAAGAGAGAGTATTTATAAGTTACACAAGGGTTAGAAAGGAAGATTATCATGTCTAGGAAAAGTGTGTGAAATTTGTTTGAAAGCAAATGCTAGTATAGCACTTCAAATATCGACGCAACGGTAAGATGCACTAAGTGATACAAATATTGCACAATAAATCTAAAATACTGTGTTCTAATTCTAATTGGCTTCAAACTAACCCTAGTCTCTCTATCTAAGCTAAGTAGACCTAAAATTTGGTCGAGGGGGTTTACAATCTACCCTTCTTAGAGCATTTCATCCTTGAAATTAAAACAGACATATGGTAAAACTATTGACTAAAATTAATTGCTACTACATACCTAGGCCATCAAAGAGATAGGAAAAATACTGTCGAATATCATCCTCTTGTTCCCATGTCGACTCGCCTGGTGCAAGATGCCTCCATACGACACAAACTAGTGGGATAGTCTGACCTCGCAACACCTTCTTGCTTCTGTCCAGAATATCTACAGGCTCCTCCTGATATGACAAACTCGGCCTAAAAGTGATCTCTGAGTGGTCAAGTACATAACTCGGATCTGGCATGTACCTCCTTAGCTGAGATACATGGAAGACGTCATGAACTCCTTCTAATGTATGGGGCAATGCTAATCTATAAACAACCTCTCTGATGCGCTCCAACACATCAAATAGTTCGATGTACCTCGGACTCAGCTTTCCTCTGCCTCCAAACCTGATGGTCCCTTGGGTAGGCGAGATTTTCAGAAACATATGATCTCCAACCTGGAACTCTAGGGGTCGTCGATGTGCATTTTCCCAATGCTTTTGTCTGTCCTGTGTTGCTCGCAGGTGCCCTTGGATCTTCTTCACCTTCTCTATTGTTCGAACAACCAACTCTGGTCCAAGAATCTACCTCTCGCCTATATCACTCCAGTATACTGGAGAATGACACTTCCTGCTATACAATGCTTCATAGGGAGCCATCTGAATGCTTGCTTGATAGCTATTGTTGTAGGAAAATTCGACCAAATATAATTGGTCCTCCCATGATCCACTAAAATCAAGCATGCACGTCCTCAACGTGTCCTCCAGTGTCTGAATGGTGCGCTCGGACTGGCCATCTGTCTGAGGGTGATACGATGTGCTAAACTTCAGGCGGGTACCGAGACTCTCTTGCATACTCTGTCAAAAGTAAGATGTGAATCTCGTATCCCTGTCAAACACTATACTGACTGGCACTCCATGCATTCGTACGATCTCCCTCATATATATATCTGCTAAGACCTTTGTAGACTGCCCAACTCTGAAGGGTAGAAAGTAAGCGAACATAGTGAGTCGATCCATGATCACCCATACCGCATTGCGACCACTAGGACTCCTCGAAAAGCCCATAAAGAAGTCCATAATGACGTGCCCCCATTTCCACTCAGGTATCGGGAGCGGGTGAAGTAAACCTGCAGACCTCTGATGCTCAGCCTTAACCTGCTGACACACCAGGCACTTCGCCACAAAGCAGGCTATCTCCCTCTTCATTCCATGCCACCAATAGTACTGCCTTAAGTCTCTATACATATTTGTACCTCCTGGATGAATAGAGTATGTTGAACTTTGCGCCTCCGACATTAGCTCCTGACGAAGTTCTCCATTCAAAACATAGAGACGATCTCCACATATCAAAGTCCCATTATCGTGTATGCGCAATCCTGGCTGTATCCTGGCCTCTATCCTCTATCGAAGCCTCTAGAATCTGGCATCTATTGGCAAGGCATTCTTGATCCTCTCAACCAATGTCGATTGCACCTGAAAACTCGACAACTGGCCGTCTACTCCGGGTATAATAACCTCTATATCCAAATACTCTAGATCTCTCAATAGGTGTTGCTGGATAGTCAGAAGAATGCCATGGGCCTCCTGCTCAATGCGTCAGCTACTACATTAGCCTTTCCCGGATGGTACTGTAGCTCAATCTCAAAGTCTGTCATCACCTCGAGCCAATATCTTTTTCTCTGGTTCAGGTCCTTTTGAGTATAAATGTACTTCAGGCTTTTGTGATCTATGAATATCTCTACTCGTTCTCCGTATAGGTAGTTCCTCCAAAGCTTCAGGGCAAAGATCACTACGACAAGCTCCAAGTCGTTAGTGGGATAGTTCTTCTAATGGGTCCTCAGCTGCCTAGAGGCATAGGCCACAACTTTCCCATGGAGCATCAAGATGCATTCTAATCCCTTCCCAGACGCATCGTTGTAGATCACGAATCATTCGGATCCAGAAGGTATAGTCAAGATAGGTGTCGTAGTCAGACGCTTCTTCAGCTCATCGAACGCCGTCTGGCACTCCTCTGTCCAACTAAACTCCTGATCCTTGCGGGTCAAGCGATTCATCGGCTCTGGGATCCTTGCGAAGTTCTCTACGAACCTCCGGCAATATCCGGCAAGTCCTAGGAAACTCTTCACCTCTAAGACATTAGTAGGGGTTGGCTACTTCGCTACTGACGAAATCTTTGCTGGATCTACCAAAATACCATCTCCTGAGATAACGTGTCTGAGGAAAGTGACACGATCTAGGAGAAACTTATACTTGTTCAGCTTGGCATAGAGTCACTTACGTCTTAGCATTTCCAACACTAATCTCAAGTGCTTTCCATGCTCCTCGTGGCTCTTTGAATACACCAAATGTCGTCGATGAAAACTACCATGAACTGGTCCAAATATTGGTGGAAGACTCTGTTCATCAGGTTTATAAATACTGCAGGCACATTCGTCAGTCCAAAAGGCATCACCAAGAACTCGTAGTGACCATAACGAGTCCTAAATATCATCTTTGGAATATCTTCTCTCCGCACCTTTATATGATAATACCTTGATCTCAAGTCGATCTTTGTGAACACCACTACTCCTGTCAGCTGGTCGAACAAATCATCAATCAGCGGCAGGGGGTACTTGTTCTTGATAGTCAAAGCATTAAGGGCTCTATAATCAATACACATACGGACTGTCCCATCCTTCTTTGGTACAAACAATACAAGTGCTCCACAGGGTGATGCACTAGGATTGACAAATCCTTTGATCTGCAACTCCTCTAACTATAGCTTTATCTCATCCAGTTCCTTCTTTGCCAACCGGTACACATTTAAAGATACCGATGCTGCTCCGGGTACCAACTCAATAGTGACCTCCACCTCTCTATTTGGCGGTAGGCCTGGCAACTCCTTCGAAAAAATATCCTCGAACTCTGCAATAATCGGTCGGGGTGCCGTCTCTATAGCCATGTAAGCTCCAGTTGTCTGACCTACTCCTTGCTCGGTGGTGCCCCGTATGTACTCAAACTCTGGGTGATCTAGCAATTTAATAATGATGCAACCCCTCCTGTAATCCAGTATGGCATTGTACTGGCTCAACCAGTCCATGCCTAACACAACGTCAAAGTTTGGCATTGGGAATACCAAAAGTCATGCTCTCACCTCCCTACCACACACGACTACCGAGCACGTTCTAATAGTGCTGGTAACCAGTACGATGCCTCCTCTGGTAAGAATCTTCCAACTCTTAGGTAAGGGGGAAGTAGCTACTCTATGCATAGCTACGAAACTACTAGATATGAAAGATAACGTAGCACCAGAATCAAACAACGCAGTCGCGGGTAATAATACAACTAAAATGGTACCTGTGATAGCTTCCCCTTCTGGTTTCTCCTCAATCGCTGCTACTGCAAAGGCCTACCCTTGCCTCTGCCCTCGGGCCTGCTGTCTCGCTCGATCAAATTGTGCCTCATGTGGGGTCAAGGGTGGTCCCCTCTGAAATCTTCCAGATGCTGGTGGATGTTGACCTCCTAGCGGGGATAGTATCCTCAGGACTGGTGTTGCTGGCCTCTATCCTATCTGCGGTACTGCATCCCTGCGTTGTGGGCAATCTTTGGCAAGGTGCTGACTCGCTCCACAGATCATGCATAATCCAAGCTTTTTCGGTAATCTCTAACAATGTGTACCTTCTTGCCACAATGGTGACAAGTCGGAAACTCCTTGTGCTGGTACGGCACTGTCCTCTGTTGTGTCTGCACTCCCGGACGACGGATCGGACCTCCTGCTCCAGGCAGGGCTCTGGATGGTACGGTCGTGCTGGAATGCCTCGTTCCTCTGCCAATGGCCTCCTAGATCCTCGCCTCTGATAGAACCTTCTCATAAGAGATCCTCGCATGGGTGGTGGTGTACCTCTGTAACTCAAAAGTCAGGCCGTGATAGAATCTTTTGTCCTTCTCCAAATTGTTAGGTATCAAGGCGGTACCAAATCTGCTAAGTCGACTAAACTCTGCGTCATATGCGTCTACGGTCATATTCCCTTGCTCCAGGTGCAGGAACTGAAAGTATAGGGCATTCCTGACCGTAGTCGAGAAATACTTCACATTAAAGTACTCTAAGAACTGCTCCCATATCTGCGTCTTACCGACGCTGCGCTCTATGGAGTACACCAGTGATGGGCGTTGCCTTTCAGTTGGGCCCTCACTACGGTCATCCAAAGATCTGGATGTAGATGAGAAGCCTCTAGTAGCATCTCCGTGTTGGCGACCCAATCGGAGATCTCCTCTGCAGTCTCGCTGCCTGAAAAGGTATCCAGGCCCATCTGGCAAAATCCTCGAACAATACCAGCTGGCTGAACAGGTGTAGATACTGGTGCAAGTTTTGGGGCAGGTGTCAGGGTCTAGGTCTGATGCCATCAAGCTCTGTCTCAAGGTCTTAGTCTGATGCCATTGTGCCTATATCATAGTCTGGAAGAACTGGAATATCTGCGACTGTCCCTCTGGATGCGTCATCTGAGGTGGAAAGGGTGGAGGTAGTGGCAGTGGGACCTCCGGCTGCGTCGTAGGTGTCTCCTCAGATATCGGCCTCTCGGTCTGCGGCATCGATGTAGCCCTCGAAGTCTGGCCCTCGAAGTGCTGTATCAGGATATTCTAAGAAGTCTGACCCTCGTGCTACTACGTCAGGTCGTCAAGAGAAGTCTGGTGCCAAAGTATCAACGGGGCCTGTGGGATCACCGGGGCCTGTGGTGGTGGCTGCTCTCTGGGTGGTCCCTGGGATGTCTCCTCCCTCAGTGCGGTGGCGGATGGCACTTATGGCACCATATGCCTCGCGTCCACTGCGTAAGTTTATCTCACTGTAAGAGATAGAACTTTATTAAAAGAGTATGAAAACAAGCAAACAGGATGCAGATATTTAAAAATACGAAGGAGGTTCAAAGACGTAATCAAGGTGGATGAGATCTAGTAATTTCTATCCTATTGCAGGCTCGTTGGGCACGTTACCATACCACAAGCGATAAACAAGACCTGCATGGGCCACCACTAAAACCATGTCACGCCCTAGTCCCAAATACACGAGACCAGGCCATGTGGCAATGGCCAGCTAATACAACTCCGTGGGATTACCTAATTTAATAGACCCGACGAAGCGTACAACGCTATCCTAAAATGCTAACAAGTCTAATACTAGCATACAACTGGTAATGTCTAATCTCATCCATAATATAAATAAAAAGTACTGTAATAAATATTGGAAAATAAGTACAAGTCTGAAATGACATAGTACAATCCATATTATGTCTGATAGGAACAAACCTACTACAATGATGAAATAAGAGTACTGAAACACAGATAAGAGAATACGACAAGGGCATCGGCTAAATAGATAAGGATGCTCCAGTCATAGGCGAAAGGCCTACCAGTGATCAAGAAAACTCTGATGGTAGCACCTCAAGCTCCTCCTCGGATGCATACCTCGTCTCCTGCCCGGGCCCGTAAACGGTAGAATAATATGCCTCGTCCAAATCTGGAAGGGAACCAAGTCCTCAGAGGGGCGTAACAAGATACAAAAATACATGCCAATATAAATACTGAATAAAATAAAAGGGGTGTGCTAACCATCTGAGTGAATACAATACGAGGACAACCTTGGTACGTATGAGTAGGTGTAGGCATAACTTCCACACTCCGAAGAGCATGGTATATGTACATATAATGTCCATCATTTCGAAGAATGAGGTATCTGCAAATATATATGTCCGTATCGCTCCGAAGAATGTAGTGTCTGTATAAAGTAAGTCATTGGATCCGTGGCTCCTCTGGATACTACAGATTCCAATGTGTGTATGCCATACGCCTACCAGTTGTTCTCCCCGCCCAATACAGATATACAAGTCGAATACACAACATGCATACCACGTAACTACATGCCAAGTCTTAATTAATTAGATAACCCTAATTATGTACTAAACCGTGATGCATATCACACGCACCGATAGCTAGTCGAGTACGCAAACCCGCATCCTAACATGAGTTTGTCATCGTGATATGCGTAAAAGTGTAAGGGTCTAGGAAGATATCAGAATATCCTCATAATAGTAGGTGGGTCTGCTAGTGACTAAGTTAATACACTACACATCAACGCATTCGTCGACTGCACCTGAGTCATTCTCGGACGCACACAGTTTTATGTAATATTGTAACACGATATCATACAATATTTTATAATTTTAATTAAACAGTAAATCAGGCAAGGTATACTTGCCTGGGTCTTCAAGCTGTGAGTACCAAAATGCAGCTCCTGAAGTCTCGCCTGAGCGGTCCAGTGACCCTATACATATAATATAATATAATATAATCATCAATCATTATAATAGTGCGTACGAGACTTTTAACTACACTGCACTTAGGAACTGATGCAAGGGGGTCACAATTGGTCAACTAACAGGGTCACGTGTGCACACAACTAACATGCACAAGTATCCTGTCCTCAAATACTGTGCATAGCAAGAGTACGAGTTACCAAATATGCTACAAAACTAAATGACGTATAACACAAAAATACAAGTCCTAGTTAACATGTTAGTGTGCTTAAAGCCAGTTTGTCTACACACTTAGTTCAACATAAGTGTAACACATTAAATATCAAGTTCTATGAGGTATTCACTAACACTATCATTATTCTAAAATATGTACACACAAACACATTGCATTAGGGTTCACATTACACGTGTCCATTCAACAATACATGAAAAAGGAAGTGTGAAGGTATACCTAGTCATGATCGTGTCCGGGGGGGTGTCTGTGGCTCATCGGTGGCCTGCCTTCGAAGAGGTAGGATGGTGCTCCGGCGAGCACAACACGTAGCAGCAGCAGGTCCGGCAGCAACTGTCACGCCCCGATCTCCCGCAGGCAAATCGGCCGTTCCCGCTAGGCGAGAATCACCGGGCCAACGCTCCCGCAGAACGATTGCTTTGACCCATCTGGGCGTGATGCCGCACAAGCATGAGCCACGCCCGTGCAAGGCCGTGGTCCATTGGCTAGCGGTAAGAGTTCTAAGCTACAGAGTTGCACAAATTATCCGAGTGCAGCGGAGTCATGAACACATAGGCAATCGGTAACAGGTTCACTGAGTCGACAATAGCGGAAGCATTGAATAACACAAGTTTAAAGTAAAGCAACTCTTTATTGATATAAGCAAGTGTTACAGGCAGCGTATAGCCGAGATTACAAGTCGCTAAAGCCTCTCTCTCTGAAACAGTAAAAGCGTGCCAAGTGACTACAATTGTGGAATGATTGTACAGGCGATGATCAGGCGATGTTCATAATATTATGTCTTGTATATATGCTTCAGTTTCGGACGCAGCGATGCTTCGGAGTGATCTCCATGCCTTAGCATGCACGAAGGAGCATCCGCACTGAACGAGGTTCTCCCGCACCCTGCATACAAACTGGTGGATTATCAGTACATTGAATGCACTGGTGGGGAAGCTACTCGCCCGCTCAACAAATCCAAACACGATATACAGGTTCCGTGCAAAACTATTAAGTTGTCTTTCTAGTTGCCTTAGGATCAGTTTTATGCAAAAAATTGAATAGCCTAACTCGTGTGGCAGAGCGCCGTACAACATGAGAGGAAATACGGCGAGACTTACCCACTTACCAATTGTCCTTCCCTGTCCAAGGCAAATATTGTTAATTCAAGCACGGGTAAGTATAAACATTCAGGCGACAGCATATGCAAACATGAGAGTCATGATCGTTCAGGTGTTCAGTTATTCTTGATGCGATGTAATGACTCGCACGCGGATAGCCGCTAAGCGAGGATGACTTATCTATATGAACATGAGTTGCTGGCATAGCCATAAAGGATCATTTATAGTCGATGAACGAGGATGGTATACAACGAAGCATGTGAGGTGCTACACGCCATACCGTCCGTACGTGAGACTATCGTGAAGTTCCATCTGGATCGGATTGGCCCCAGTGCCCCGGTGGCCGTCCGTGGAACACAATGACCTTGTTTCCAAGTTGTCCGCGACATGCAGGTCAGGGCCTTTCCAATTTCATAACTTGATATGATAACCAATGATTCATGATTTGAACCGAGCGTTTGCTCCAAGAGCTGAGATTCGTGGATTCGTTAACATGATTCTCGTTCAGATTGATGTGATTATAATTCAGTTGTAACGTGACAAGATTTCTGTTCATTATTTATTGCCCTGATGTGTGCCCCTGGTTCGGGGATTGCCTTGGCGACCCAATGGTCCCGGATACTTGTAGGTTCAATTGCACAGAAGAGCTATTTGATAGTCTCCTGGCTGACTCAATGCATGCACCATACAATAACGTTAGATATTTGTAAGCAAGCAAGCATTTATTTCTAAGGAACTTGAGCAGCACGTTGACTCGAACCCGAAGGTAAGCCAAGAGGTGAAACCGTTAGGGAACTTAGCATGCGAGGGTCTGAATATAATCAATATTTCAATTTCCATGTTCTAGCATAAGCAATACAAGTTGAGATTATTTCCTTAGCTAGGTGCGTTTTATTCTTATTAGCATGCAGGGGTGATTCACCTAGCAACTAGCATGTATCATTTCAGATTTTATGTGTGCTGGCTAAGCAAAGATAAGTTTACGGTAGCCACCCACCTTAGCGATGATTCGCCTCGGTAGAGCGATACATCAAGCGATCCTCTGAAAGCCTAAGCCAGATTCCTGTAGGAATAAGTCTGGATATCCTTTGCTACTCGTTTGAGGCAAAGCGGGTCGGGACAGTTGCACTTTTGCAGATTGAAATGGCAGTCAGCTTAAACGGAACAGGATATTACAACAGCTGCGGTAATGGCAGCAGCTTGCAGAGGCAGCGGCAACGGTTGGGTTGGCGGTGGCGTGTTGCTGGCGGTAGAGGATGGCCGTGGGAGGACGGCGGCTAAGGTGGTGGTGGTCTTCGGCGAAGGTCGGGCCATGGAGATGGATGGGTGCGGTTGATGGTGATGATGGTGTTGGTGCTGTTGATGTTGGTGACGGTGGTCGTGACGTGCTAAGGTGGTGACGGTGATTGCTGATGGTGGTGGAGACGGTGAGGTGGAGGGTAATGGCCGGGGTCGACGGTGGCTAAGGTGGTGGAGATGAGCAGAGTGGGAGTCGGGTGGAAGGGTGTTGCAGGTTGGTTATGATGGTGGTGGTCGTGACGATGATGTCGGTGGTGATGGTGACGACGATGGCGGTGGAGATGGTAATGATGGTGGCAGGGGAGATGGTGGTAACGGTGGCCGTGAAGGTGGTTGTCTGTGGTGGCGGTGCAGTGACTGGGGATGAAGGGGAGTCGGGTTAAAGGTACGGGAGGGTGATGGTGATGGTGATATGGTGAATGGTGGAGGAGGAGGAGAGTGGCTGAGGTCGTGGTGGTTAAGGGTGGAAGGCGGTGCTGTGGTGGCGAGTTGGCTGTGGGGATGGTCGAAGTCGAGGGGCAGGTGGTGGAGGAAGGTGGTCGAAGAGAGGGCCGCTGCAGGAGGTGGTCGGGGATGAAAGAGGAGGTGAGGTTTCTTTTAGGGTTTTCGGGTGATGGCTGTGTTGTGAGTTTTTTTGGAGAGAGAGAGAGTAGGTGTATTTGTAGAAGAGAGGGAGGGGGGGCTCTCCTTAGGATTAGGGCCGGCTGTGGATATTTTTCTAGGGTTGAGGGAAACCACTACATGATGAAAGAGTGGCTAGAATGATGGGGGCTTGAAATGGAGGGTGGAGATGAAAGGAGATAAAGTTGTACGAAGTACACAAATAGAGGGAAATATCTTGAGTGCACCATTCAAAGAGAGGGAAAGAGTTTCTTCATGTATTGGGTCCAATGAGAGGTGGACACCTCATTTTATTTTTACATAAAGGTCCTTTAACAATTAGAAAATTGCACTATTAATGGAATTTGGGATTAGATGAGGCAAAATACCATATTTGGTGTGATATAGTGGGCTAAAATGGTGTATGATATTTAGTATGAACCTTGAGGGTGTGAGTGGAGGTTTAGGTTAGAGTTGGGTCTAATTTTAGATGAGGTTGGGTCCTTACACCAATTTAATTAAAATTAGTGTAATTTGTGCTCTTTAATTAATTGGAAATACATAGGCTTAAAATTGGGTGGGACACAAATGTTATGGACTAGTAGACTTAGAATAGAATATTGTCATAATTTGGGTTGCACAGAACGGGTTGAGGTTGTTTCTCCAATTTTGATTGAAACGGACAAAGATGCAAAGTTAGATTTATATGGATTTAAGAATGAACGTTTGTAACAAATATTGTGCGACTAAAATGAAGCACAAGAGAGAGTATTTATAAGTTACACAAGGGTTAGAAAGGAAGGTTGGCACGTCTAGGAAAAGTGTGTAAAATTTGTTTGAAAGTAAATGCTAGTATAGAGCTCCAAATATCAAAGCAATGGTAAGGTGCACTAAGTGATACAAATATTGCACAATAAATCTAAAACATTGTGTTCTAATTCTAATTGGCACAAACTAACCCTAGTCTCTCTATCTAAGCTAAGTAGACCTAAAATTTGGTCGAGGGAGTTTACAGCATCTCTATGCCTCATAGTCTCCATGAGACATAACCCTTATGAGGCTGAGTTTTCATGAGGCTAAGTGCTCATGTGACAAGCAATCCATGCGGCTCTATGTGACCAAATCGTTCTATTATAAATGATGAGAGATCCTCGATCTCCATCGTCACACTTTTCTAGAATCTTAGTTGTACTTAGATTTCTTGATTAAGGACTCTTTGTACTCTTATTTTTAATTTACAAAACGGTATTAGTAAAACTTATTTTTGCAATAAAAAAAAATGGCGCATCTGCTGGGGATTGAACCCAGAATCTCTGATTTCGCAGACCAGCAAGCTTATGAAAAGATTCTTTTTGAGGGTAGCGCGAGCCCTTCGCTAAGGTTAGCAAAGCCTAAGAAGTCCTACAGAACTTGGGTCACCAGGGCCAGTGTGCCTCACCTATCTGCGGAGCATATCTGCCCTGTACCTGATGCTCGAGGTGCGTGTCATACGTCCATAAAGGCTGCTCATACTCATGTAGCAGCCATTTTTGAGAAGAAGGTGCTCAGCACCTAGGTTCTGGAAGAGGAAAATACTACAATGCTAGGAACTTGGGGGCTGAAACTCTATCTCGAGCTCGACGGCCCTCTAAGAATGAGGCTTATGTATAGACTATGTTCTCACAATGAGAAGTACAAAATAAGAAGCAAGCCACACCTAGCTCCAGAAGCAGAAAGGCCGCTACATGTGCCAAAGACAGGAAAAAAGGTCTTTCTTTGACAGAATATTATGTTGTGCCGACTCTATGTGCCAGCCTCCTGAAGAAGGAGACAACTTGGACTCCCCATACTTGCGCCAGTGTGCTCTAGATGGAGAATGTCCCGGGTAGTGCGAGCCGACCATGCTCAAGCAACTTCTCATATGGCCAACTATCAGCATGCACCATTAATAATTATGTGCACTTCTGATAGAAAGTTGTACTGAACAGACCTATGCACCCAGCTTTCTGAGGCGTGTGAAGTGGGTCATTTCCAAAAGTCTTCCACTAATGACTTGGGGGTAGTTCTTATTCGAGACCCAGGTCAGGAAGCAAAAATTCTACCGATACACCCATGCACTCGATTTAGCTGTACGCATAAAGAGGGTACAAAGGTGAATGTTTCCTCGTCCGATTTACGCAACATGATTAGTCACAAGCACAAAGCGAGAGAAACAGCTACGACACATGAAATATTCCCTCTGGGACATCACTGTGCCATTATTTTTATCAACTGCTGCTATACTATGATAGCAGCGCCTGCAGCTAAGCAGTCGGCATTCTAATAATTGCAACCAATTTTGCACATGTCTGACAGTATCTTGGAACGCAAGTGCAAATATCAAAGGAGGAGAAGGAGTTGCTCTTCGTCTTATGCAACTCCACTTGGATATCTTTCTCTACAAAGGGAGGCCCAAATCTAGGTTCCTCTACCCTCCACTCTCCACCAGTATATCGAGAAGGTGAGCCCAAGGAGGTTGCACAGTTGTACCTACAGATAGAGTATTCCAGGGTAGTACTTCCCCAAGACCTGGGATGACTCTGCAATCTGGGAGTAGTAATCCTCCGGAGCTCTATATTAACTCATCGTTCTAAAAAGATAGTGACTCTCAAGGGACAAACATTGATGTTTCTGGGGGTAGTCACTCTCGTCAAAATAAAGAAGCTCCTTAAAAGCCTTCTATTGATGTTTTTGAGGGTAGTTACTTTCTGGGGGTAGTAACTTTCTGGGGGATGTCAGAGCCACGTCTGGAAAGAACTTTGCCTTGAAAATCTTCTGAAAAGCCTCCCAAGTAAGTCCTTGTGCTGTGATCATTGGTTCTGTCCTGAACCATATCAAAGCAATATCAAACATCATGCTCCATGCGGCCTCTACCTGCAGGCTCTCTGGAATTTGTGCCAATTGTAGGTTCCTCTTAATGTCTTATATCCAATCATCAGCATAAATAATCCTCTCAGTGCCTTGGCTGCTGAGGGACGTATGAAGGTGGAGCTACCTGTGGCTGGACCAAGGCAACTCTCTCGACTATGGCGAGTGTAAGCTGGTAGGCATTCTCAATGCCCTGCCTTATAACCTCTGACTGGCGATGTTGGGCTTCTATCATCTGCTGAAAGAACACAAACACCTGTGTCTGATCAACGACGGATAGTGGAGGTCAAAACTTCTCTTGGACTGTCAGCACTGTCCTCTGTACCAGAGGTGGAGAACCCCCAAAAGCTGTTATGGAAATGCCCACTAGAGAGGTAAAGTAAACCTATGAACTGAAGCTGTTGAAACAGTGTCTGCTTGTGCTGCCCTCAGAGGCGATGAACTGACCGACGTCGCTGACTCTGTGCCTGAGCGCTGGGAACGCGTCTTCGGTGGCATCCTGAAGATAGATTGAAATGAAAGAATCAATATTGAGTAAGATACAGTATCATCAAGAAAAGATAGAATTATTCAAAGTAAAGCAAGCATTCAGATAGATAAAGATAGAAAAGTAATAATTGGAAGTATTTTCTAGTTGTGAATGAGTATATTCTCAGCCTATATCTTATATCCTAAAGCAGGCTCGTAGTAGTATCTCAGACTTACACTACTATGATATCGTACTTGTTGCGACTCTAGGACCTTCATGGGTCACCACTAAAAAATGTGTCATGACCCACACCCAAAATATTGGGATGAGTATGTGGGTACGTCCAGTCTACGCCGCAGCATCAGTGGTAGAACATTATCTAGGTCAATAATACTATCTAAATATCTCACACAAAATATATAAGGTACATGTCATGTCATCTCAACTCCAATCGGATGAACAATATAAAGTGTGATAAACAATAATCAATACTCAATCAAAAAATCAATCTAGAGGAAGAATGGCATAATATGTATTAGAAGTAACAGAAATACAAGAGTCTCAATACAAATCCAATCTCAACATAAATCCCAAAATAATAATACAAGCCATAAAGTCTACAAAAATTAAATACAACTCATAATGAAAAGTCTAAGTCTCTCCAGTTAGTGGTACTATCTCAAGAGGCTCTACAGATGCTGGCTCAACTACCTCACCATCCTGCGGCCCATAATATGTAGGATCATGAAGCACGATACGATGAACACTGAGTTATCACGACAATAATATCTCATGACAAGGATCCACGTATACCAATCCATGTGATCATCTTG
This sequence comes from Iris macrosiphon, assembly GCA_036927795.1. NCBI lineage: Eukaryota > Viridiplantae > Streptophyta > Magnoliopsida > Asparagales > Iridaceae > Iris > Iris macrosiphon. Next base: position 32,469,265 of record JAYESA010000012.1, read on the forward strand.
TCAGGAATCAAATATCTCTATACTAAATACATGAAACATAGATGCTATCAAATAATAAAACTATCAGAGAATATTCTCGCCTCTAGTCCGAAGCAAATGATGTCACTCAGTGTCCAAACTGGTATCAAACAAACACTTAGATATGAATGGCATTTTAATTTGGGTGTAATAAAGTAAGAAATGAGTTAAATGCATTAAAGATGCTTTCTAAGCCAATTCTAGCTAAACTAGGTCCAATTAGGTTAATACTAGCTACTGGGACTATCTTGGTCATTAATTAGCTAATAATGGCTATACTAGGTCTCCTTAATTAATAACTTAACATTACTATATATATATATATATATATATATATATATATATATATATATATATATATATATATATATATATATATATATATATATATATATATACTAGTCATAGCTAACTACTACTCATAAACTTAGCATTCTATGATACTTACATGTCCTAAATATATATATACTTACTAATGCTTCTAACTGATACAACCTTTAATTGTACTAGCACAACCCACACTTGATATATTTACTAATGTTCTCATTTGAGCTCTTCATCCTTAACCCCCTGATAATTACTACTACTGCTTGTTCCCTGACCTTAGCTCACTGAGATACTCTTAATACTTATGAACACCCATGACTATGCACAAGCCAACTAATATCAGTATCTGATACTCACCAACTAATTTCCCCAAATTCTCTGATACCCGACTAAGCAACTGACACATGAGTCTTCATACTAGAATCACCACTGCATACAACTGATACCTATATAATTAATTTGTACTTTTATTCACTAAATACACACACACATATACTAGCTGATACACTCCCTTGCAAGGATACCCAACCCCCATATAGTCCATATCTAACCTTCACTTCATTTGATGTTAAACTGATATCCTGCATCCTCCTATTTAAGTATCGGTTTAACACATATTCATGCAACAATGGCAAGTACCTAACTCCACTGCCATCATTCTTTTGTACACTTCACTGACACATTCACTTACCTTCACTAATAAACCACACTCTATTTCGCACAGGTACACTTATACTCTAACCTCTCATAAGTACACTCATATTATACAAGCACTGTCATCTGCTGTTGCATACGGCTGCTACTGTTGATGATGATGCATCACCTAGATGCTGCTACTAATACTGCTATGCTTCTTGCTGCTGCTGCTGCTGCTTCTGCTGTATCTTAATTGCTACACTACAGTCCCCCTTGCTCTCTTCACTCCTCATCAATGATTTGTTATGGTTGCTGCTATAATACCTTGATAATGGTCTACTGCTCGAGCCTCCCATGACTGCAGGTATGCAATCTCAGTCACCTGGACTGGAGGGAGTGCATTGCTCCCCCTAACCGTTGCAAGGCCAAGCTCAAGCCCACACAAAGAACTATGCACTAATGTACACCCATAGCAGCTATAGCTACTGCTGCTGCCTACATAACCCCACTGAACCCCTCACCTTGCCTCACATATACCAATAGTCTTCGTAATTGTCCCTTACTGCATACAGACCTGGTATAGATACTTAACAGTGCACAATCTCAACTGTGCAGGAACTTGCATATTTGCCCGAGCTCCCCAGTTCACTATCAAATGAAACACACCAAGGGCAACCCCCATATATATATATATATATATATATATATATATATATATATATATATATATATATATATATATAATAGAGACATAAAACCAAATGTCTATAGTGCACAATTTATTATACTTATAATACACATCCAAATGAATTGTCAAAACCCATAATTCTCTCTAATAATCCTTCCTACTTATCAAAAATATCATAATATTACTAAAGTAACTTGCTACAATAAAGATTGAAGAATAATTGTATAAAACACTCAAAATAGAGTCCTGAATCACACGGTATCGCACAGTATCGTGATACGGCCTACTCGTGTCCAATTGTGGATACGTCACAACCCCGATCTAAGTCTAACATAACTATATTAGGCTCATGACATACACTTGTGTCAATCTCGTAATTTTTTCAAAATATATACAAAAATTTATGTAGAGACCAAAATTCTCAACAAAATAGCCTAGAACTTGTTTCTATAGGTAGTCCTATGTCATTGGGGTGTTCCTAGGGGTCAATTGCATGATTAAGAAGTTACAATAAAGAAAAATTCAAAATTTATCAACTGGAAGATGGATTCCCAATAAAATGCTCATTGGACACGATCCAGATATGATCTCTTTACAATTGCTCCTCCTCCTTGTGCTTCTTGCTCCTCTAAGCACCAAGGCTCTACTTGAGGAATAAAAATGAGAGGAAATGTGAAGGAATTGAGAAAGAAATTGATGAAGGAAATATAGAAATTTGGGAAGCTAGAATTGAGATCTAAAATGAATGCAAATAATGAGGAGGAGGAGGGGAGAGAGGAGACCCCCATATGTATGGCCTGCCCTTTCCCCTTCCTCTAGTAATATTCTAAAGTCACATTTGTCCCTACATGATGGATTATGAGAAATAATTAAGGATAGGTATTTTCAAAAAAATTTACACTAATACAAATTAAGCTCATCCTCCTAATTAATTAGTGTGAATGGGTTTATTGGGCTTGGTCCATATTGGCTCACTATTTGTCATGACAAGTATAATTAGGTTTACAAGTGTCAAGTCTAACTAATAGGCTAGTCCACTAATATATAACTAAATAGCACAACCACCAATATTAATTATTAGCACTATATAAATAAATAGTAATCTCTAAAAATAAATATATACAAATTGACTAAAATATCCTTATCTAGAAATGTAGTAGTGACAAGTCTACCCTCCTTAAAAAAAATTTGTACTCAAAATTTAAGGAAGAACTAACTACAATGAGCAATCACAGCAAGCAAAAAAGAATCTTACCTCATGGCTCAAAAAGATAAGAGCATCGCTCGCGCATCTCAGCTTCCCTCTCCCAGGTAAGACTCTACTGGAGAGTGATGCCTCCATACGACGCATACCAAGGGAATAGCCTGGTTCCTCAGCACCTTCTTTCTGCGATCCAGAATCTCTACCGGCTGCTCTGGATAACTGAGAGTCAGCCCTACCTGGATCTCCGAGTGATCCAATACATGACTGGGATATGCCACGTACCATCTCAGCTGTGACACATAAAACACGTTGTGCACTCCCTCTAGTACAGGCAAAAAGTCTAGTTTGTAGGCCACTGTAGTGACCCTCTCAAGAACACTGAAGGGTCCAATGTACCATGGACTAAGCTTTCCGTCCCAACCAAAGAGAATCGTGCCCCGTGTCGGAGAAATCCTCAAGAACACCAGATCGTCAACCTAACACAAAATACAGCCTTAGCACTCCAAACAAAACAAAAAATCATTAGCAATGCAAACAAAACCTATACCTCAAATTCTAATGGTCTTCGGTGGCTATCGGCCAAATGCTGATGTCTGTCCTGCGCCACCCAAATTTTATCCCAGATAAGATTTACCTTCTCAGCTATATCCACGACCATCTTTGGTCCCAATAAGGCTCTCTCACCAACATTATCACATGATAATGGAGTACGACATCTTCGTCCATACAACGCCTTACATGGTGACATCTCGATACTGCCTTAGTAGCTGTTGTTATAAGCAAACTCTACTAGGTGAAAGTGATCCTCCCAAGAGCCCCCAAAGTACAATACACAAGTGTATAGCATATTCTCAAGATTTTGAATAGTTTTCTCTGACTGTCCGTCTGTCTGAGGGTGATATACAGTACTAAACTTGATCTGAATGCCCAAACTAGCCTGCACACTCCTCCATATATGGGATATAAAGTGACTATCCCGATCTGAGATGATGCTCACATGAACTCCATGCAATCTAACTATATGCCACACATACATCTCCATGAGCTACTCCGTAGACGTACACACTTTAAATGGAAAGAAGTGGGCTGATTTGGTCAACCTGTCTACGATGCCCCAAATTACGTCTTTACCTCCTGGAGAACACGGGAGCCCTGATACAAAATCCATCGTCACGTGCTCCCACTCCCACTATACAATGGGTAAAGGCTGAAGCAAACCACCTGGTCTCTGTCTCTTCGCCTTTACTTGCTGACAAACCAAGCATCTGGATAAGAAGCTCGCCATCTCCCCCTTCATACCATACCACCAAACATGCTCTCTCACGTCTCTATATATCTTATTGGCACCTGGATGCATAGAGTACTGAGATCGATGCGCCTCCTGAAGAACCTTCTCGTGCAAAGCTTCACTCGGCACACATAATCGGGTACCATACCGCAATGATCTATCCTCTCCAATATTGAATTCCTCTACCAATCTCATCCGAACCTGCTCTCTGATGCTCCTTAGAGACTCATCCTCGAATTATGAAGTTCTAATCCGGTCAATCAACTCTGATTATACTTGAAGTCCCTACATATGTGTCGCAACTCCAGGAACTAGCACCTCTATACCCAAGCTATCAAGATCGTCCAATAAATGCATGTCCCTCGTCAAGTACATAGCCACTGGATACCTACTCAAGGCATCAGTAACTACGTTGGCCTTCCCGGGATGGTACTGCAATAAAATGTCGGAGTCCTTCATTAACTCCAACCATCGCCGTTGCCACATGTTGAGTTTTTTTAATGTAAAAAGATACTTCAAGATTTTATGGTCTGTAAAGATCTCCACACGCTCTCCGTACAAGTAGTATTTCCACATCTTTAGAGCAAAGTTGACTACTACCAACTCCAAGTCGTGGGTAGGATAATTCTTCTCAAGCGAACCTAATTGCCTGGAACCATATGCAATCACCTTCCCGTTCTGTTGCATCACTATATATGAAAAATTCTCATGTCCCTGATGGCAATATAAATACTGGAGCCGTAGTCAACCTCTTCTTTAGATCCTCAAATATGGCTTGACACTCCTCTGTCCAGACGAACTCTATGTCCTTCTTGGTTAACCTAGTTATTGGCTCTGTAATCCTGGAAAATTCCTGAACAAATCTCCATTAATAGCATGCCAATCTAAGAAAGCTCGTGATTTCTGTCACTGAACTCAGCGTAGACCATGACTCAACTGCTGATATCTTCTTCGGGTCTACTGAGATTTTGTCTCCTGTAATCACATGCCCGAGAAATTCAACCTTATCAAAGAAGAACTCAAACTTCAATAGCTTGCCATAAAGCTTCTCCTTCTTGAAGGTCTCCAAAACTATCCTTGGGTGTTCCTCATGCTCCTCTGGGGTCTTCGAATAAATCAATAAATCATCAATGAATACCACCACAAACTGATCAAGGTACTGATGAAACACTTTATTCATCAGATTCATGAATATTGTTGGGGCATTGGTTAACCCAAACGGTATCACCAAGGACTCAAACTGTCTATACCGAGTCCTAAAAGCTCTCTGCAGAATATCTTCCTTCTTCACTTTCACCCGATGGTACCCTGACCTCAAGTCTATCTTTAAGAATACCTTCGCTCCACTTAACTGATCAAACAGATCATCAATCCATGGCAACGAGTATTTGTTCTTGATAGTGAGGTTGTTGAGATCCATGTAGTCGATACACATACGTACCAACCCATCCTTCTTTGATACAAACAATAGCGGAGAACCCCCACCATGATAAACTAGATCCGATGAAGCCTTTATCCTGTAACTTATCACCTGCTTATTTAATTCTGCCAGTTCTCTATTGTTGACCCTATAGATGTGCAGTGATATCGGCTCTGTGCCTGGCACCAAATTGATAGAGAACTCAATATCTCGGTCTGGTGGCAAACCCGACAATTTTTTTGGAAATATATCCATAAATTCTGTAATCAAAGGATGTGACGGCTCCTGCTCTTCCACTGAAGCTCCATAGAAGATTCTCTCACTTTGATCCACTACTCCTTTAGTGAACTCAAACTCTGGCTCTCCTGACGTCTGAAACAAAAATCTGCCTCCACTAAAATAAGTACTAGTATGGTGCCTACTCAACCAATCCATCTTGAGTACTATATCATAGCTCAAAAGTGGCATTACGAGTAGACACGCGCTCAACTCTCGGCCTCTCAGAGAAACTCTATGATCCTTGCAAATATTACTGACCAGGATAATGCTATCCCCGGTCGTGATCTTTCAAGTCCTTGCCTACGGTTCAGTCTCAAGATAATACTTTAGAGCAAAAGATACAGATACAAAACTATTTAAAGCACCAAAATCAAATAAAGTATGATCAAGATAGACTGAAATTGAGATAACATCTTCGACTGGCTTATCCTTCTCGACCGTCATGGCGAAAGCTCGCCCCTGACGTTGAGCATCTCTTTGCCGCTGTTGGTGCTGGGTAAACTGTTGCTACTATGGCGGTAACGGAGGTCCCTTCTGCTGTCCCGCTGGTAGTCTCATGGGTTCTCTCTGTGCTTGGCCTCCGCCCTGACCTGCTCGAATCGGAGCTAGAACACAAACTCGCAACTGGTGGCTTGCCTCCCCATAATAGAGGCACACCCCAAGCCTCTTCCTGCAGACCTCCTGTGTATGTCCCATCTTGCCACAGTGAGTACACTGTGGGGCATGATGTACTGGTCTTGGGTCCTGATGTGCCTTTTGTACCGATGTCCCGATTGGTGCCTGAAACTACTGTCTTGGCTGCTGCTGCTGAAAGTGCCTCTGCGGCCGTTTTGTTGGGCCCGTACTACTACCATCCCCTGAATGATCTCTCATCCTCTTGGATCCGATCTCCAAATTATCCTCTGCTTATTTTGCCTCTGCTAAAATATTCTCAAATGTAGCGGTGTGGTATCTACTAGTATGAGATTTAATTTCTCTGTTCAGACCTTTTTTGAACTTCCAGGCCTTCACCCGGGGATTATGTCCCTCCATGAAGTGACCCAATCGGTAGTACTCTGTTGAATACTCATCCACTGTCATACCTCCCTGAACAAGGTACTAAAAATGGCTCTTTAGAGATGTCAAAGCCACGTCTGGAAAGAACTTTTCCATAAAAAGCCCTTTAAAAGCCTTCCAAGTAAGTCCTGGTGATGTGATCCTCGGGTCTGTCCTGAACCATGTTAAAGCAATATCAAACATCATGATCCCTACTTTCTCCACCTGCAAGCTGTCTGGAATCTGTGTCAATCGCAGGTTTCTCTCAATGTCTTCTATCCAATCATCAGCATAAATAATTCCCTCAGTGCCTTTAAAGTCTTTTGGCCCCATCCTCTTAAAGTTAATGATGATCCCTGGCCTCGGTTGCTGAGGGGCCTGCGGAGGTGGAGCTACCTGAGGCTGGACAAAGGCAACTCTCTCGATTACGGTAAGTACAAGCTGGTGGGCATTCTCAATGTCCTGCCTCATAACCTCTGACTGGCGCTACTGGGCCTCTATCATCTGCTGAAAGAGCGCAAACACCTGCGTCTGATAAATGGCATGTGCTAGAGGTGGAAACTCCTATGAGCCTGTCAACACTGTCCTCTATACCAAAGGTGGAGCACCCCCAAAAGCTGTTACGAAAATGCCCACCTGGAGCGGTAAAGCAGACCTCTGAATTGAAGCTACTGGAAAAGTGTCTGCTGGTGCTGCCCTCAAAGGTGATAAAGTGACCGACCTCGCTGACATTGCACCTGAGTGCTGGGAACACATCTTCGGCGGTATCCTGAAGATAGATTGAAACAAAGGAATCAATATTGAGTAAGATACGGTATCATCAAGGAATGACAAAATTATTCAAAGTAAAGCAAGCATTCAGATAGATAAAGATAGCAAAGAAATAATTGGAAGTATTTTCTAGTTGTGATGAGTATATTCTCTGTCTATATCTTATATCCTAAAATAGGCTCGTAGCAGTATCTCGGACTTAGAGTACTACTACGATATTGTACTTGTTGCGACTCTGGGACCTTCATGGGCTACCACTAAAAAATGTGTCACAATCTGCACCCAAAATAGAGGCATGAGTATGTGGGTACGTCCAGCATACACCACAGCATCGGCGGTAGAACATTGTCTAGGTCAATAATACTATCTAAATATCTCACACAACATATATAAGGTGCCTGTCATGTCATCTGAACTCCAATCGGATGAACAATATAATGCATGATAAACAATAATCAATACTTAATCACAAAATCAATCTAGAAAAAAAATGGCACAATATGGATTAGAAGCAATAGAAATACAAGAGTTTCAATACAAGTCCAATCTCAAAATAAATCCAAAAATAATAATAAATGCCATAAAGTCTACTAAAATCAAATACAACTCATAATAAAAAGTCTAAGTCTCTCCAGCTGATGGTACTATCTCAAGAGGCTCTATGTATACTGGCTCAACTGCCTAGCCATCCTACGACCCATAATATGTAGGATACCAGTGCTCTAGTAAATCATCTGAAAAATATATCCAGTCAGGATTGGAGCGAAGTACAACCCAATAGAAGTTCCAATAATTAACAAAAACTATGAAACATCAATAGTAATAAAAATACGTGATGGAAGTAATTAAACTAACAGATATCATGAGCAAGAGTATCATAATAAATAATGGCAAGAACTGAGAACTATATGGTGAGGAACATCAATATAATAAAATAAAATAAAATAAAATAAATAATATAAAGAATGTGTCTTAAAATATTAGTAAGATAATGTGATCGGCTTGGGCCTAACACGGACTATATATATAAAAAATGAGCTAGCGTGATCACACATGAGTTAAATGATCTGCTAGCTATCACAGGATACACTAAATCATGGGCTATAAGGTATGATCATATATCTACTAATATTTTCCCAACCCCCGACTAGTACACGGATCCATATCACGACACGTTATGATATATATATCATAATGCACGGTCTATAATATCATGCACTATAATCACGGTCTATATAATCATGAAGATATCACAGTAATCAATATAATCATGAAGATATCACAGTAAGCACTGAGTAATCACGAAGTATGACACGGTGATCACAGTTATCATGACAATAGCATCTCATGACAAGGATCCACATATACCAATCCGTGTGACCATCTTGTCAGGAATCAAATATCTTAATACTAAATACATAAAACATAGAGGCTGTCAAATTAAAAAACTATCAAAGAATGTACTCGCCTCTGGTCCAGAGCAAATAATTTCACTCGGTGTCTGAGTTGGTGTCACACACACACACGCCTAGATATAAATAGAATGTTAATTTGGGTGTAATAAAGTGAGAAATGAGTTAAATGCATTAAAGGTGCTTTCTAAGCCAATTATAGCTAAACTAGGTCCAATTAGGTTAATACTAGCTACTGGGACTATCTTGGTCATTAATTAGCTAATACTGGCTATACTAGTTCTCCTTAATTAATAACTTAACATTACTATATATATATATATATATATATATATATATATATATATATATATATATATATATATATATATATATATATACTACTAGTCATAGCTAACTACTACTCATAAACTTAGCATTCTATGATACTTACAAGTCCTAAATATATATACTAACTAATGTATCTAACTGATACAACCTTTACTTGTACTAGCACAACCCACACTTGATGTATTTACTCATGTTCTCAGTTAAGCTCTTCCTTCCTTAACCTTCAGATAATTACTACTACTGCTTGTTCCCTAACCTTAGCTCACGGAGATACTCTTAATAATTGTGAACACCTATGACTGTGTACAAGCCAACTGATATCAGTATCTAATACTCACCAACTAATTTCCCTAAATGCTTTGATACTCGACTAACCAACTGACACATGAGTCTTCCTACTAGAATCACCACTGCACACTACTGATATCTACATAATTAATCTATACTTGCATTCGAAAAACAAACACACACATACTAGTTGATACACTCCCTTGCAAAGATACCCGACCCCCTAATAGTCCATATCCAATCTTCACTTCACTTGATGTTAAACTGATATCCTGCATCCTCCTATTTAAGTATCAGTTTAACTCATATTCATGAGACAATGGCAAGTACCTAACACCACTCCCATTATTATCTTTCACACTTCACTGACACATTCACTTACCTTCACTAATAAACTATACTCTATGCTTGCATAGGTACACTTATACTCTAAACTCTTACAGGTACTCTCATATCATGAAAGCACTGCTATCTGCTGCTGCTATTACTGTTGTACACTGATGCTACTGCTGATGCTGCTGCATCACCTAGCTGTTGCTGCTGATACTGCTATGCTTCTTGCTGCTGCTATTGTATCTCTATTGCTATACTACATTCCCTCCTTGCTTTATTCACTCCTAATCAGTGATTTGTTATGGCTGCTGCTACAATACCTTGATTATGGTCTACTACTCGAGCCTCCCATAACTGCAGGTATACAGTCTTAGTCACCTGGACTGGAGGGACTGTATTTCTTCCCCTAACCTGTTGTAAAGCCAACCTCAAGCCCACACAAAGCACCATATACCAATATACGCCCGCAATAGCTATAGCTGCTTCTGCTGCATACATAACCCCAGTGAACCCCTCAGCTTGCCTCACATACACCAATAGTACACTCACAACTGCCCCTCACTGCACACAGACGTGGTACAGACACTTAACAGTGCATACTCTCAACTGTGCAGGAACTTGCATAGTTGCCTGAGATCCCCACTTCATTGTCAAATGAAACACACCAAGGGCAACCCCCATATATATATATATATATAATAGAGGCATAAAACCAAACACTTATAGTGCACAATTTAGGATACTTATGATACACATCCAAATAAATTATCAAAACCCATAATTCTCTATAATAATCCTTCTTACTTATCAAATATATCATAATATTACTAAAGTAACTTGCTACAACGAAGATTGAAGAGTAATTATACAAAACGCTCAAAATAGAGCATTGTATCACACGGTATCGTACCGTATCATGATACGGCCTACTCGTGTCTAATTGTGGATATGTTACAACCCCAAACTAAGTCTAATATAACTAAATTAGGCTCATGACATATACTTGATGTGTCAATCTTGTAATTTCCCTAAAATATATACAAAAATCTATGTAGAGACCACAATTCTTAACCAAATAGCCTTGAACTTGTTCCTATAGGTAGTCATATGCCATTGGGGTGTTCCTAGGGTCAAATGCATGATTAAGAAGCTAAAATGAAGAAAAATTTAGAATTTACCAATTGGGAGATAAATTTTCAATAAAATGCTCAATGGACACGATCCGGACACGATCTCTTCACCAATGCTCCTCCTCCTTGTGCTCCTTGCTTCTCCAAACACCAAGAATTCTTTAGGAATTAAAATGATAGGGAATGTAAAGGAATTGAGAAAGAAATTGATAGAAAAAATATAAAAAATTGGGGATCTAGAATTGAGATCTAAAATAAATACAAATGAGGAGGAGGAGAGGGAGAAGACCCCCTTATGTGTGGGCTGGCCCCTTCCCCTTTCCTCAAGTCACATGCTAAAGTTTCATTTTCCCCTACATGATGGATTATGAGAAATAATTAAGGATGGATATTTTTGAAAGTTTTTACACCAATGTAAATAAAGCTAATCCTCCTAATTAATTAATGTGAATGGGTTTGTTGGGATTTGTCCATGTTGGCTCACTATTTGTCATAACAAGTCTAATTGGGTTTACAAGTATCAAGTCTACCTAACAGGCTAGTCCACTAATATATTACTAAATAGCACAACCAACAATATTAATTATTTGTACTATATAAATAAATATTAATCTCTAAAAATAAATATCATAGGTCACAGTCATACTAAATCTCATCCAAGTCAATATATAAACTAGATCAAAATGATCAAGTCTGAAATATCCAAAGAAATAAATAATCTATAAGAACTATTGGGTGGAGATAAATCTACTACCAAACGAATATATCAAAATTAAAATGAGAGAGGAGGACGAAACTCCAATATAAAATAAAATGATCAGAAAATACTGTATCAACTAAGAAGTCCAACAACTAATAGAAATCAGATGGTCTAAGAGGGTAAAACCTCCTCGACAATTTTTTTTACTTCAGGTCCTGGTCCGCACTCCTGCGGATAGTCATGATCGTCTACACCTGGGAACAAAATCCGGAACCAAGTCCTCAGAGGGTTGTAACAAGATGCAATAAAAGCTTGTCACGATATACTGAAAATAAACTTCCAAAACAAGGTCTCATATCCATTCTATGTGAAATGCACTTTGAGGACAACAATTCTAAGTAGGGCTCTTCTAACAAATAAAAGTGCTCGATACGCGTAATGCTCAACTGAGTCACTAGCGGCCAATCTAGAGGAAAAGTAAATAAATGCTCGACACACGTAGCGCTCTTCCGAGTCACCCATGGCCAACTCGAGGAAAAGTAAATAAATCATAAGAGCCTCTACACTAACAGTTTTTCTCCCTACCCCATGCTCCTATATATTTCGTCTTCACAATATGATGATACCTCTAAATAACTACTAAGTCTTCTAGCATACAATTATATTAGCAGTTATTTCCTATCGTATGTCACATACGCATTGCTAGCCAGTCAATAAGCAGATCTATGATCTATATGAGACTCATAACTCATGTAAGAAATGTGTCATGACAAAATAAGAAATAGGGATGCCTCACTATCATGGGGTGGTCTCTTAAATCTAGGTCAATATGTATAATAAAACAAGTAAGAAATAAAAGATGACGCCATCCGTTGTTGCATCCAAGTTTTCTTAGAAACGTAGTTTAATAATGTATATAAATAAGAAAATAAATAACAAAAATAAAATATGTATATGTGAAAGTAAATAAACAGTAGTAGTGGCAAGGTATACTTCTCTGACAAGGGTTTGGTGTAGTAATGACGTCAAGACGACAACCACAAGGAACTGGAAGATACAGACTCTGAACTAATATTTTGGATGCTTCAATAGATATCACCAATATTTTCAAAATAAGCGAGATAGTCAGAAAATTCTATCCTTTCGTCCAATTTGGACACAGGGGCAGAACGATAATTTTGGATCAAAATGAACTCCACATATGGGCCACTGCACCAAAAAGTGTGCCAAGACTAACAGTCTCTAAATTGGACAAATTATAGGTCAAATAAATCTTAATTGATGATACAAACTCAATGGTACGTCCAGTTTTGAATTTTGGTGAGCCGATCACAAAATTGCCCGTTAAGTAGGACCATGGGGCCCGCAAAATGGCATTGTGGTCAACATTCTTGGAATTGAATGAAACTCGGGTCACAAGACCAGCGTTATTCTACGGATCCGATGGTGCAAGTTTTATTGTGTTCCGACGAGCGTGCACCGACTAATGGAGAAATTTTAATAGAGGCCAGTATAGGGATTTTTTATAAATACTGGTTGATTGCGTCGCGCACCTGTGTCCGAATCAAGTTTTGTCGAATCCCACTTGTCCTTGTTTGTTGTATGCTCCTTTCGGTACAAATAACATGTGATGAAGTATGTCGGTTTGGTGGGATGGACCCCGTATCACAAAGTTTTGGATTTTGAAAACAATATTTTTCGTCTTTTTGGAAACAGAATAACTAGAGATTAAAAGAAAATAAAAAATAAACTAAAAGAAGGGAATTAAAATTGGTTATATTGGCTACAATTCTATTCAAACCCAATGTTAAAATGGTAAGTATTCTAGAGAAAATGTGTCACAAAGATAGGGTTTTGACTGATTTTCTGGATTATTTCGAACAGTTTTTCATCCAACTTTGGATCAATTTTTCTTTCGATCTAGAGGATAAAAAATTATTCTACTTGAAGGATTTCCTAGTCGGTAATGTTGTGAACACAATGCTATAAGTGGTTCACAAAACGAAACTAAGATGAGAAAGATACATCACCTAAAAGTATGGGGTCGGGGTTGTGCTACAGTCGTGCGAGTGTACTTACGGGCGGCGTACGACGGTCCGGTGCACGATCAGGCAGCCGTGGGGAGGTCGTTAGGTCAGAGGGGAAAGTGGGAATAGAAAAGTTAGGGTTAGGGCTTTGTCTTAAAGGTTTGTTTAAATATAGAGAGAAATAGGAAGAACGGGGGAGTCGAATATGGGAGGGTGTTTGTGCGGAGTGCGCTGGGTCGGGGCAGCTTATTAGGTTTTGTTTTAGGGTTTTTCTTTTCTTTTATTTTCTTTTTTATTTAATATATATATATATATATATATATATATATATATATATATATATATATGAGCAAATAAAATACAAAAAAAATCCTTATTAATAAATTTTTAGAAAAATTATATTACTTTGACAAATAATTTAAAAATAAAAAATATTTTTTGAAATAATTTTAAATATATATTTATATAAGTAAATACATCAAAGAATTTATTTCTAATTAACCAAAATAATCTACGAAGCCAACAATTAAAAAAGTACTTAAAATTATAAATTAAAATTAGGAGGGGTTTATATTCTACCAAACTTACAAGTATTTCGTCCTCGAAATTAAAAATAATTCACGATCGTTGAATAAGAGAGACAATATGGTAGGGAAGGGTCATGTACGATTTACGTACCTTAAACTTGGGAAGGAGAAAATATAAATCATGCATTAAATTGTAAGGGTCAGTCTGGTCTACTTTAAGTGAGGCAATATGGCATAAATATTTTTTAGTACAAGGAGAACTTGCACATAGAATCGAGGATACGAAGAATACGATAGAGGAGATGAGTAACCCATGGGGACGAGTTGTTAATAGGAAAGAGAATACTATTACTGCTACTCGTGTTATCTACCAGCTTCGTGGGTATGACATCTAGTTAAAATATTAACCTATCCTCATAGCTGCTAAATACCATATTACATAATTTTATATCTATCCATACTCCTAAAATCCTGTGTCATAATGGGGGTCATAATTATGCGATGGTAATTATAACTACAATGTCATACCTGAATCTACAGCCACATGTGCCTATGTTTCCATATTCGTTATAATGAATGCTTGACCTTGTCCTTGATTGCCCAGCTGGGGTCTGACCCTCTCAAACTTAGAAGACTATGAAAGCAACGGTAAGTGGACTACCTAGAAGCCAATGGTGACTCCAAGATAATAATCCGTCAAGTCCGAGGCGAGTACAAGGTTCAGTACGAGGACTTAATCCCTTACCACCAAGAAGTGACTGGCATAATTTTTACCTTCACTAGTTTCTTCATAAAGCACATACCATGGCAACAAAATATCGAGGCTGATGCTCTTGCCGTTCTCGCAGCTTCCTTGGCAGTCCCTATCAGAACCCAGCAATCGATCACAGAGATTGGCCGAGAACTGGTCTGCCCTAGATGCAACCTATCCATGTGCCAGAGCTATTATACGGAGATGGACGTTAATATCAAAAGCTGGGGGTTCCCTTTCGAAGACTATATGTTCTATGGAATCCTTTCTGAGAACCCGAAGAAAGCCACTTTCGTTAGAAGATGCTCCCTCAAATTTTATTATGATCCAGCCACAAAGAAGTTATTTCACCGTTCGTATGATGGGCTCCTACTATGATGCTTATCGGATGCATAAGAAAATCAAGGAATCTGTGAAGCCCACGAAGGTGTTTGTGGTGCACACCAACTCGGTCCTAAGCTCTAGGATCGTCTCTGGCATATGGATTATTATTGGTCGACAATAGTAGCAGATGCCATCAACTTGCAAAGAAATACATGATATGTCAAATCCATGCGGACTTTATCCACTAACCTTCAAAATTTTTGCATCCAACTGTGGCATCTTGGCAATTCGAAGCAAGAAAAATGGATATCATCGGACCGATTAGCCCATCTTTGTCCAAAAGGAACCAGTTCATTCTTGCCTTAACTGACTACTTCTCCAAGTTGGCAGAAGTCGTACTACTCGTCGAAGTAAAAACATCAAACGTGGTAAGCTTTGTTAAACATCATGTCAAATACCGATTAGGACTGTCTTGGAGGATCATCCATGATTACGGTCCGCAATTTGCATGCCATGCTTTCTACCGATTTGCAATAAAAATTGAATTCAGAACATAGCTTCGACGGCCTACAATCCAGCAGCGACCAGATTAACGAAAGCGTTCAACAAGACCATCATAAAGCTACTCAAGAAATTTATCTCGTCTAACAAACACGACTTAAATGAGAAACTTAAGGAATATCTCTGGGCCTATCGCACAATAGTCCGAACCCCAACTGGCAGTACGTCGTTCTCCTTAGTTTACAGAAGTGAAGTAGTGCTCCCTTTAGAGGTCCAAATTCTCTTGCTCCAGGTAGCTCTCGCCAACCAGTTGATAGCTGATGACAACCATCGTCGACGGTTACAAAAATTGGAAGCACTAGACGAGAAACTTCTCCTGGCTCAACAATACATTGAGTTATACCAAGCACGTCTCTCCGGAGATTTCAACAAACCAGTCAAGGAAAGAGCATTCCAAATTGGTGACCTCATATTAACAGTAAGAAGACAGATGGTCATGATACACAAGGCGACCGAGAAATTATAAGCCAAGTGGGAAGGTCCTTTCATCGTGGAATCAGTGTATTCCAACGGTGCCTAACATCTTACAAAACCTAATTGAGACTTGTTGATGATGCCAATAATGGTAAGTTACTTAAGAAGTATTATGTCTAAGCTAGGCTTGTACTCCCTATCCCCAGCAGGGCAACTAAGATGTACAGTGTTTATATTTTGTTCATCAGGTGCACACATACAGCATAATTTCTATCCCCCAAGATTTATTGTAAAAACTATTATATGTATTCAGAAGTCCAAAATACATAATAGATAACGGATCCTCAAAATCTCTCTAGTAGACAAGTCCTCAGGTCCACCAGCACAATCTTATTGGGACCTCTTAAAGATCAGTTTCCTCAGACATTAGTTCATGTTCATATTACCTTTGAACTATAGTCTTGACATTATATTACCCTATAGTTAGAATCTTATCATGTTTACATAACCCCTGAATAGGATACTCCTATTATAGAATTCTAGGTTTTTCACGTCCATATTACCTCTGAGCAAGCATCCTTGTTGACTATCGTCCATAGTACCTCTGATGGTGGTTGTCATCTAAACTTATCATCCATACTTAACACTAAGTATGGATGATAAGTTCACAAAATCTATCATGTCAATATCACCTCTGATAGGACTTCACCTTGAACTTATTATTTGCACTCAAGTGCACAATAAATAATAGGTCCACTAAAATACTCCAATGGGATGTTAATTACAATTACAGTGTTGTGTTACGTCCACATTACCTCTAGCACAATATCAAAGCTCACACACAATTGAGACAAAAAGGGAAAATTTTATTTCTTTTGAAGGAAAAAAATGAACTACATCGAGGGTCTACTAGTATCCTAGCCAAAATAAAATAGGACAAAAGGTAAAGAAAGACAGAGAAAAAGACTACGGATGCTATGTATTAGTATACAGCTCTTCTATTCGCCCTCGAAGCCTAACAATGGCAGCATCTACCCGCACTCTCGCCTAGGTCTTGGCCTCTCAAGCTATAGAGGCAGGGTCTTTAAACGGGTATAAGCCTCGTGCTTGTCGTCCAGCTTCTTCAAAGTGTCTTCAATAGCAGCAAAAGACTAGGCCACTTGGCTGGACTGTTCACAGATGGTCTTCTGCTCCTGATGGGCTTCCTTAAGGTCACCCTTCAGCATTTTGAGCTTGACCTGGAGTTTTTTTATCTGCTCTATCATGAGTTTTGATTTATGGGTCAGGAAATCTTGTCGCGTATGGCAGGCCACCCCAAGATCATTCAGCTTGTTATGCTCCAGCTGCAAATTCTGGAGGTCCTGCTTTAGGGCCTCCTTTCTTATCGTATAAATGATCTTCTCATGTTCTTTGGCTTGTAGAAGGAGTCCATGCTCTTTGTTACACCCGTTCCCAGACTTCGTATTTTTGAATTTTGATATTATAATTTTTTTCTGAAAATATGTTCATGATGTGTTTTACCAAGAGTAAGCATATTGGCAATCGCCATGAACCCGTTCTAGGATCCGTACGTTGAGTGGATCATACTGACCCGGATCCCTTGTTGAACCCATAAACCTTTGTATTATTTTGGATGGTTGAGATTTGCTAGGAGAAGTCATGATTAGATCCTATGATCAACCTTATTTTTCCCACCTTGGTCTATATATATATATATATATATATATATATATATATATATATATATATATATATATGAGTTTTCTCTCTCCTTCCTTTCACTCTCTCATTTCTTCTTTTCCTTTTTATTCTTCCCTCTTCTTTTTTAACCAAACCCTAACCCTAAGAGTTTAAAACTAGAAAGTGATTCTTAGATCACTTAGAGAGTAGAGACAATATAGCCACCAAGGCAAATACATCTTGATCAAAGTGGTAAAGACATAGATTTTTGGATTTTTTATATATGTAGTAATTAAAAAATATGTTTTATCAAACATGTTTCTCTTGATATTCTCTTCCATTTTAGTTCTTAGAGTTTTTGATTTTGATGGACGGTTCTGAGTAGATTTGAGTTTCAAAGTTAGGATTTTGCTTGGGTTCCATGAGTTTTTTTAGTTTTGATCTATTAAAAGTTATTATTTTTCAAAAACTAGTTGTTCCATATGGTAGAGAATTTAATTTCGTGTGATTTCAACTTTGGTTTTGCTTGATTTGGGGTTAAAATAAAGTTTTTATGAAGGAAACAAGTTTGTCAGATTTTGGAGCTTTTTCCATAGAGTCGTGTTGTTCTGGGACGAGGGAGTCTCATGCGGCCTCTTCTAGCATGCCCCTATCTTGTTGGGCGTATGCCTGATCTGCGCATAAGTTCTTAAGCTGAATGGATATAGTACTGAACGCATAACATTTTACAAGGCCAGGAGTTCATGCGACCCGGAGTTCATGCGGCCAGAGGATCATTTGGCCAGGAGTTCATGCGGCTAGCTTGACATGTGGCTTAGAATGCTATGCGCCTCTTCCCCTTATATGCCTTTTCATATTTTGTCATTTTTTCTGACACGCATTTATGATGTCACACCTGTCACATTTCTAACATTCATTTATTGCCTGTCACTCACCACTTGTCCCTAGGTATGGACTTTGCCTTGAACATACGACGCTGACCTAAGAGGATTCTACTTATGTGGCTCAGTATTATGCGGCTCTAACCTATGCGACTTTGACTCATGTGCCTTTCTGTTCTTATACGGTAGACCCATCCGTGCAATTCCTCATACGCACATGATACCCCTAAAGACCCTATGTGCATTTTTTTGTTGTTTTTCTTGGTTTGTTGTTTTTCTTGGATTATTTTGATTTTCATGTATGGACTCAATGAGTTATGAGTATTATTAAATTCAGTACCTGTTAAGTGGACTCGAACTAATAGATTAATTAGCCTTATCCGTCGGACAGAGTGAGGGGTGTAGTTCTACTCTGGAGACGGTCTATAATCCCGGTCCTTGTTTGGTTTAAGAATTATGGATCTGCTCCAGAGTAGTTCATAAAATTTTCTTACTCTCATTCGGTGGCATAACTATAAATTTAATGATTCTATGTGACCTGACTAACTATGTGCTAGACTTAGACCAAGTGCATGTGATCTGATCAATGTGGCATAATGTGATAAAGGATTTTGATGGTTTGACTGATACTTTATATACCCGATTTGACCTTCTTGTTACCAAGGGAATAGAGAATTCTACTTGATTGACTATGTGTACTTGCCCTGATCAATATGACAAAAAAGATTACATGTGACTGGTTAATAGGTCAATATCCTAACCCGACTGCTTGTATCATTGCTGATAAACTTACTACGTGTTATATGTTCCTATGTGCTAAGTGTTACTATGTGCCATATGTTACCTGTTTTGGGTTGTGCATCAAGGTGCCCCCTATCCTACATGACATATGATATTATATGATTTCTCCAGCATGGATATGGTAGTTAGTCAGTAATTATAGCATGGATGTTTGGTTGATTATTAGAGTACGCTTGAAGGAATCCAAAATTGGCCCTCGGACAACAATGTGGATTCATACCTGGCGTACCCATATTATGGTGCGTCACTCTAGGAGGATGATCGTGTGACCACTACACGATGTTCAGATAACTGTAGGATTAATTAGGTAACTAAAACATACAGAGATTTGGGAGGGAACGGAATTACGAGATCGTGTATAACAAGCTACCCCAAGATATTTAATGGGGGAGTATAAGGCTGGCACCCATGGATATTGTTAAATATGTATTAGTGGATTGCAATATCCGATTACTATATTATACTACATGTTTTATGCGATCTTAGCATGGTGGCCTTACAAGGGACTAGTGCATAAATAGTACGTGCTACGCGATGATTATCATGACTCGGCTAGCCCCGCTTGAACAGCATATGATCTAAGGATTCCTATTGTATGCATTGTTACTGGGATAACCCATATACCACATAACAAGCCATAGAATTGCTTGACCAATTTAATAACTTTGTGCTTCTGTAGTTGTCTAAAGACATGGACTATTGTATTGCGATGGTTCAACCCTTGTCCTTGTTTGGTTGTAGGGTTGCGTTATTGTGTTATAATAGGACATGAACCAAAGTGTGTGTGTGTGTGTGTGTGTATATATATATATATATATATATATATATTATATTTAATTGTGTATTATGTCATTTGATAGTAGTCTAGGGACATGGACTATTGTATTGTGATGGTTCAACCCTTGTCCTTGTTTGGTTGTAGGGTTGCGCTATTATGCTACGATAGGCAATCGACCGAAGCTATGACACTGATATCCACTCCTGTACATAATTAGTGAATCATATTATATCTTTACATAGTGCGGCACCTCTTGTCCTTGTTTGGTTTTAGAGGTATTCTACTTCTCCGATGATAGGGTATACATTTATGATTATGACAGGAAATCCTATTTTATGTACTTTATGGTATTTTTTTCATTCACTTGTGCTCCTTTGTGATACTTGCTATCGGGGCCTGACCCCGCTGGTTTTATCTGGCCAAGTTCAGTAGAAGAGCTCGAGGATCCTGTCATGTATCTGACAGATGGCGCACACCAGGAGGATGGCCGCCGAGAGACTTAAGTGGATTTTTCTCCACCACTCTTATATGTCATTTTTCTCTACCTTTGGCATTTAGACACCGGCACTTGTTTAGTCGACAAATCAAGATATTTAGTTTATTTACATAATTGTATATTATTCAGCACACGGCTGACTTACAGTGATGTACACTTGATAATGTGCTAGTTTATCATTTTGTGTAACTAGTTTCATGCTCATTCTTACTGCTTGTTGATTGATTAATTGAGACATAGATTTATCTGAGAGACTATAGGAGACTTGATTATAGTATGCACCCCCTTGTCTCTTGATAAATTTAAGCGTATTGCATGATGCTTTTATAATCCATAATTCGTAGTTGGCCAAGTCATACCCCCCGTTCCCCTTATTTCAAAACTGAGGCGTGACACTCTTTAACTACCATGGCTGCCATATCTAATTATTGTGCCCGCAGTAGTTCATCTAAGCACTACTCTACTTTGGTTAACTTCAAGCATAGTAAATCAACTGTCTGTTCAAAACCGGAAAGGTTCCTCAATATTCGACTTGGCCCTGGCACATTGCTTAGCCCAGGCGAAAGACTTGATCGGCTCTAGCACATTCTGAATCCCTCTCTTTAGTAGCTTGTAAAAGCTCTATATGGGGATTCTCATAGTACAGTTAAATCTCTGCAAGGGTGGATACAGTTAATGGAGGTGAGACAGAAGAAGTTTCCACAGGTGTGACAGCTAGAATAATAGTGTTTGGCGGTCCAGGAGGAAAAGTTGTAACCGAGGAGCGACTAACTGCTTTGCTTACCGCCAAGTCCTTCACAGTCACAATAAATGTCTGGACACAGGCAGCTTGGAAAAAGTGAGCATAGTGGCATCGCGACCAAGAAGGGGCTCCTTAGGAAGCCTTGTAGCTTCAGCACCCGAATATGTGGCGGCATCAGATTGTCCAGCAGCAGCCTGGGAAGGTGACTTAGCGGCCAACATTTTTTAAGGACCAAGAACAGGTTCCTTGGGAAGCCTCGTAGCATCAACACCCGTAGAGGTACCAGCATCAAATTGCTCGAAGATAACTTAAAAAGATGATGAGACAATCACTATATTAGATGGATCAACAACAGAAGTCAACCTTATACTAGTCATCGGGTCGAGTCCCTCTGTAAGTTCTTCTGCTCTAGAAGAACGCGAGATAGACGCAGACCTCGTCCTAACAAGCCCATGCTCCTCATCTTCCTCTACACCTTCTTCGGATTCTACGTTTTATATATTCATGGGGAGGAATGGGGGAGGAAGGGCCTGTGAAAACAAAGCAACTCGTGATTAACCTCAACCAGAGAATGGAGAACTAAAGCCAAAAAATCTCATCATGTGAGAAGTTACGATATAACATGCCCGGAGAAGACAACGGGGCTTGTGGCTCGTTCAGTGAAGTCAGAGCCCTTCCCATAGCATCTGAATCATCCACTGAAATATTCGGCAAAAGAGTATCCGGCTCCACCAGTGCCTCCTCCTGGGCGTACTCGTTAGAAGCCTCAATTGTAGGCTCTTCAGCGGCAGCACCGACTCAGGAGATATTGTCCACTCATCATCTTTCGCATAGGAGATAACCGTGGTCGTAGATAGTCGAGAACAAACCTTTTTTGCCAGTATCTACAAACTTTTAGACAGACTAGAGGAAAAGTTTCATAGGAAGATGATATGATAATTAAGTTAAGAGGCTTTGCGGATACCACCATATCATCTAAAGTGGGGTCTTGTTCAGAAGCCACCAGTGCAAGGGATCCTACCTCCTCTCTTATAATGTCCTTTGCAGAGGACCCAGATTCTTTTTTAGGTTTTGTCCTGGGAACCGCTTTAACTCGCGCCTTCTTCGAATGATGAGGGTGGTTGGCCACGGTAGACTTGAGCTTTGGAGCAAGAGGGTCACCGAAAGGAGTCTCCTTATCAGTCATCTGGTCTGACTCAATCAGCAAAGGCCGGGCAACACTTTTATCCTTCTTAGGCTTTCTATAGCCTTTCTCTAGCTGAGGCATCAATGTTGTTCCCTCAGTGAAACTCCTCTCTGGCACAAAGCCTAGTGGCAAGGCATTCACTGTTCAATAGTAGCTCGCCGCGGTAAAAAGTATGTTCGACGAGGCACCGACTACTGGCAACCGAAACTCAACTCGTGTACCAATAGCGGTGTAGTAGCTTCACGCCCGAGCCCCATCGAGAAGACTGTCATAGTATCTGAGCGAAGCGCTCGGATTACCCAGTAAGAATTGGCTATACCGAAATAGACTGGAAAACCAAC
Source organism: Iris macrosiphon (assembly GCA_036927795.1). NCBI lineage: Eukaryota > Viridiplantae > Streptophyta > Magnoliopsida > Asparagales > Iridaceae > Iris > Iris macrosiphon. Next base: position 32,492,633 of record JAYESA010000012.1, read on the forward strand.
AGGGTAGATAGGGTTCCAAGAAGACGGTGACCCGATTCTGGTATACCAAATGGCAGGGATGGACAACGAGGAGCCAGCAGATGATCCTCTCCGACAGGGTACAACCATCCACCCCGTAGTTCCGATGAGTAATATTCTTTCACTCCTCTGAGAACTCAGGAACGGTTGTGAAGAATGTCCAGTCGGACAAGTAGGCAAGCTCCCTTCTGCACGAAGGCACATCATCATAATGCCACTTCATCCCTCGATACTGACGAATGAGGGCGTCTCCCTCTAACATACCTTTCTCCGTTCCAGGGTTCATCAGGGACCAATAATGCAACAGAAGTTAACCCATCAAGTAGTGATAGGGTAATTCAACAGTACTAAAATCTCTGGTTCCTTTGTGAAGCTTCACCTTCGAGGAAAAATATCGAAGACCATGTAAGATACTGCAAAGAAATCACTGGTAGTAGCGCAAGTGGGTGGCCGAAAGCTAGTCTCACAGCAGGAAGGATAAGATTACGACCAACCCTCTCTATTGTGCCTGCCCCCAGTAACTACACAATTGCGTAGCTATATCATCAAGTACCCTGCTAGCAATGCCTTATCAGACAACACGCGAGTATCCATAAGACACTACTGAAAATTCCAAGGTTAGCGGCACCAAAAAATGTCGCTAAAATGTAAATTTACGTCGCTAATATATTTTAGCGACGTTATTAGCGACGTTTTATAAATGACTCGATCTAGCTAGTCGCTGACAGAAAATATGTTGCTATATGTTGCAACTAGCGATGTATCTTAGTGACGTATGAACGTCACCACTTTTTCTCCAATTAGCGTTGTTCTGCGTTGCAACGTTGGTATATGAGCGACACAAACTTGGCCGTAAAATATTGTTGATATTTTTATACTTAGTGACGTTTACTGTGTCACAAAACGTTGCTGACATTCCTCACTTAGCGACGTTTAGCAACACAGATACGTCACTTATATTTGTAAATGTAGCGACGTTTAGCAACATATTTAGTTACATCTTGATGAAATGGCATATATTGCCAAGTCAGTATATTAGCGACATTTAGCGACATATTTGCGATATCGTGGTACAGGTATAGTGACTTTTTGATACCTATTAATGACGTATTTATACGTCGTTAAACGTCACTAAATTATTGTAAATAAATAAAAAATAAAGATTATTACATATTTATATAACAATATTCAGCCTGAAGTTTATACAAATATATTCACAATTATAAAAATAGACCCCTACAGTGGAATATAACACATAAATAGATTGTTAAACACCGATAAATTCAAATCTACTGTCACTGTTGGCCAATGTCATACAAATTTAAATATACATAAAAATCTGAAATAAATATCCTCATGTCACTAAAAGAATATATACAAAAGACCCAAAAGTGGGCCAATGTCACACAAATTCCCAAAAATGGGCCAATGTCACACAAACTCACAACTATTTGTCCAACCTAGGACTAATGCTGATCAAGAGAAGAATGAGAAAAACTGTCACACAACTGGGATACGATATAGTCTATCTAGTCATGTGAAAGCACCACCGATGTTGAACTAGGAGGCAGTGTCGTCGGTGGAGTCGGTGTCGATACCGACGAACCAGGAGGACGTATCCGCTCTAATGTTGATAGTCGATCATTGTATGAATCCATGACACCTATAATCTGAGTGATGGAATGTTATATCGATGATGACAGATCTCTAATATCCCGTTGTGTCACCTCGGTCATAATCTTGAGCTCCAAAAGTTTTTGCTCGAGGGTATCAAAATTTGCTAAGATCCTCGCATCGTCCATCTGCGCCTGGGATTGGGGATGCTGCAAAATCCTTTCCATCAACTCATCACGCAGAGACATAATCTGATGATCAACTCTCTCATGTTGTACTCGCACCGACTCCTGGTAAGGCTGTAGGATATGCACAGGTTGTAGAGGAGTCTTTGTAAAACCCCTAATCCTACAAAAAATATATTAATCTTTTTAATTAATTATTTAATTAATTATAGTAATTATGAGCTAATTAGATAAAATATAATTTATTGGATTTTTATTTTAGGTGAGGGTGCATTTAGGGGATTTATGTAGCAATTATAATTTTTTTTTAATTTATTCCATGTAGGAGACCCTGTGGACGACTGACAGATTAATTGTATGCTCTAAATATAATTTCTAGAATTTTCTATATATGTATATATATATATATATATATAGTTTATTATAGAAATAGAAACAGAAATGAGAATGAATTAGAAAAGAAAAAAAAATAAAAAAGGAAAAAAAAGAAAAAATCATAATAGATCTAAACTGGCTAACTACCAAACCCTACCCGCCTTAACCAACCTAGCCCTACCCACGTTCACCCAATTAAGAAGAACAACAGTAGCTGCGCTGAAGCCGCGACCGCGTGAACGACCCCAGCCTCTTTCTATATATATCAATTCATCTCACAAAACCCTAACCCTATTCCTCCCTCTCCTCGCCACGAGACCGCCGCTGAACCACTGCGATACAGAGCCGCCACCGCCGTCAGAGCCGCCGCCGCCGTCAGAGCCTTGCGTCGCCCGCCGACGACCGCGACCCCGCGCACAACCCGCTGCAGAAATTGACTGCGACGTACTTGTGTTCAAGCCTTGTTTCCCGTCTCCTCGCTCAACCAAACTCGACCCCGTCTTCACCGGTATGTTCACGATCTATCGCCCTTCCATACCTGTATGTTAGTCTACCTCGAATAGCTCATAAACCTAGGCGAAAACAGCAACCAAGTTGGCAAAAAATGATAACTTTTGGGATCGCAGAAAACTACGGTAACTATCTATGTTCACGGATTCGTATCTCCCACCACAGAGATCCGAATTTAGTTTTTCTTTTTGGTATACGAAGAACCTTAACCTAGTTTATTTTATGTTAAATATAATAATTTATTAACTGCTGTATGCCAAATTAAATTAGATAGAAAACCCCAAAAATCTACTTTTCTTATTTCCAAAAATTGTGATACGGAGCGCGCCCAGCCAAACGGGACCGCCCCGTCATGTACCAAGTATACCAAAAGGTGCACACAGTATACCCAGACGTGTGGGCTTTCACGAAAACTGATTTGGACGCATGTGCGCGTCGGAATCAGCCCGTATCCGTAGAAAATCCTCCGTGTCGTAACTTTTGCAAAACCCTGCGCCATTTAGTGCACGCTCTTCAAAATGTGACAAAACTTGTGCCACTGGATTCGTGGTATCGTGCTGATCCTGTGACCCAAATTTTATGCAATTTTGAGACAGTTGACCAAGTCGCCTATTGGCGGGCCCCACGGTTGACTTTTTGGGCAAAATTGTGTTCGGCTCACCGGAATCCACATTTGGACATACCGTTGAGTTCATACTGACTTTTAGAGTTCATTTGACCTATAATTTGTCCCATTTAGAGACTGTTACCCTTGGCACAATTTTCGGTGCAAAGTGGGCCACATGTGGACCCCTTTGACCCGAAATTACCGTTTTGCCTATGTGTCCAAATGGGACGAAAGGGTAGTGATTTTTAGTTATCTCGCTAATTTCAGAAACTTTGGTGATATCTATTTCAGCATCCGGAGACATTTGTTCAGAGCCATTGATTTCTGATCCCGTGTCCTTGACATTTAGACGCTTACACTATACAGATTTCTTGCCAGACAAGTATACCTTACCATTGTATTATATTTAAATTCCATATGATGTATGCATATTTTATTTCTGCTTATTTTAGTTCATTTATTTTAACTGTTATATAAACTGCGCGTCCAAGGAAACTTGGGTGCAACAACGGTGTCGTTGTATTCTGTTTTTATTTATGTATATGCATTGGCCCTACTTTATGAGACCACCCCACTATCATGAGGCTTTCTTATGTTTCATTGGCCATGATACTATTCTTACACGAGTGTGAGTCACATGTAGGATACGGACTTGCGTACTCGGCTGGCCACTGGTACGTATAGGTCGTACGACCCCGGTGCCGAGGTGAGCCTAGCTTAGCCGCCCTAAGTGGCGGATAGGGATAACTGCCGAAAGAAACTTTGCATGCTAGTAGACCTGACAGTTATTTAAAGGTTTTATCGTATCATGGATGTGACATGCTTAGAGCATGGGGTGGGGAGAACAACAAGTAAGACATTTGGGTTCCTTTGCACTTTTCTTTTTATGTAACCCGTACGCTCCGTCGGAGATACGCGGTCGTGATGACCCCTATACTACTTGGCGGCCTCTATCGTTCAAAAGATGACATGCTTTGTAGGCTCTTGATTCTCCGAGAAAATTATGCCAATCCCATTTTATGGCTAGATAGCCCACTTGGTGGAAAGTTGTTCTCAAACTGTATTCACTTAGACGGTTAGGCGACCCAATGGATGTTTACTTTTCAGTACTTTATTGGCATGTCATTATGTATCTTGTTACGTCCCTCTGATGACTTGGTCCCTTTTCAGATGTAGATGAGCAGTATCCACAGAAGTATGGACCTGGACCTGACGCTACTTATCCGACTGAGGAGGTCTTACCTTTGGAGTATCTGTAATTTACTGCATCTATTAGAGATTCTGTTGCTATTCTTTTAGAGACATTTATTCTGATATTAGAGTTGATTCTCTTCTCTCTTTAGTAGTTTTAGTGTAGTCGATTTACAGTGGATTTTTTTCCATCCGACTATCATACTTTGATACTCATCTTTGATATTCAGTTATTTATTCCCATTTATCTATTTATTTCTGCTGGGGATGAAATATAGATTGTGTGTGACTTGTTGATATTATATTACCACTGGTTGATTGGATATTCATGTACAGCGTACGTGTGCATATGGTTTCCATATATTGGAGGTCGTATACATACGGCTGGCGTGGTACGTATTCCTAGTCCTACATATTTGGGACTGGGATGTGACATATTTTTGTGGTGTCCCGTGCAGGTCGAGAATATATTGTCTTGGTTACGTAACTGTACCGAATAAGCCTGCGTATAGGAATAGAGTATAGGATCTCATCCACGCTTAACTGAAACTCATCCTTCCTATTTAAATGCTTGCATCCTGTTTGATTCCTATACTTCTTTTAATCATTTTGTACATCACCTGCAGAGAGATGGATATGCAAAATGGATGTACTGCCGCCGATGGCGACACACCTTCAGGAGTCAATGGTCAGACTCAAGGAGGGGCGTCAACGATTCCTAGACTTCTGGGACCAGATGGACAGACTCATAATCCAATTCCATCTGATCTTCCCGCTTCACCTAATGGAAACCTTCCAGCTTTTCTAGCACCGCAAGATGGCCAGACACAGCTGTTCCAATTCTTCCAGATGATGATGCAGGAACAGAGACAGCAGGCAGCCGAGCAGAGACAAGAATTTCTGGCAGCACTTGAGAGAATGGCTGTACAAGCTACTATACCAGCTCATGCACTAGCTCCAGTACCTTGAGCTAGAGTTGGTTCAGTAAAGAACTTTATACAGATGGATCCGAAGCCGTACAAAGGCATTGAGAGCCCGGAGGAGACTACCAACTGGATCACCCACACGCAGAAGCTATTGGAAGCATCGCAGTTACCTACAGACCTATGGATGACAGGTGTAAGGACGCTTCTAGATGGTAATGCTCATCACTGGTGGGAATCAATGGAGCGCCAGTTGGGTACATACCAGACTTGGGAGCAATTCTTGGAGTGCTTTGAAAGAAAGTACTTCCTGGACACCGTCAGAGATGCATTGTACGATCAGTTTCTTCACTTAGAGTAGGGGAATAGAACAGTTGACGAGTATGATGCCGAGTTTAGTCGATTCAGTAAATATGGCACTGCCCTAATACCGAATAACTTGGTGAAGGCTAAGAGGTTTCATCGCGGACTAACTCAGGAGCTTCAATACTATACTATCTCACAGTCCCGGATCTCTTATGCTGAGTTACTGATAGGAGCCAGATTTCAAGAGACCATCAGTAGAAGAAAAGGGGTTCAATCGAGGACACAGCCAGTACTAGCAAGGACACAACAAGGAGGGCCTATCAGATGTCCCTTGGCACAGCAGCATCAGCAGCACAGAGCAGGACTGTACCAGATCCCAGAGAAGCCCCACTGTAATTATTATGGAAAACATGGACATATTATGAGAGACTGTCAGACTCGCTTAGGACAATGTATGAGATATGGTTCCGGACAATATATTATGAGAGACTGTCCTATGCAATAGGCATTGACACTTCCACCACCAGTTCAGAGGCTAGCGCTTCCAGCACCGAAGCCAGCTCAGCAGATAACTGGACCGGGAGCACCTCGACCCCCAACAGCAGGAGGATTTCAAAGAGGACCACCACTACCTACTCAGGAGGATCAGTTCACGAGGGCCAGACATGGACAACCATAAGGGAATTGACGAGCTTTTGCATTGGAAGTGGATGAAATGGATCATGAGGTGGATGTCATAGCAGGTATTACTCTTGCTTTTACTTTTCCTGCTATAACATTATTTGATACAGGATCCACCCACTCATTCATATCATCTAGTTTTATTGCCAAACACAATATTGCCTCTACACCTTTACCTAGTTGTATTAGAATTCTTACCGAAGGAGGAGTTGTACCTGTTAGTCAAATTTGTAGATCGGGACCTATAGTGATACGTGGCAGAGAGATGAACGCCCGACTCTTAGTCCTTCCTATGCCAATTTTTCATATTGTGCTTGGAATGGACTGGCTAAGCAAGTACCACGCTTTCTTCGATTGCTTTAGAGGAAGCATTCTTTTTAAGGTACCCGGCCAGCCTGAACTTGAGTTTGCACGAGGATCCACAGAAATCCTTGATGGTATGTAGCTCGCAATGGACGATGTTGCTTATCACCCCATTATTTTAGAATTTTAAGATGTATTTCTAGAGGAATTGCCAGGACTACCCCCAGACAGAGACGTAGAGTTTTCAATTGAATTAGCACCGGGAGCAGCACCTATAGCATTGCATGTTTACAGATTGGCAAAGAAGGAGATGGATGAGCTGAAGGCACAGTTGAAAGAACTAGAAGAGAAATGTTTCATTCGACCGAGTGCATCACCCTGGGGAGCACCAGTGTTGTTTGTACCAATGAAGGATGGGTCAGTGCGTATGTGCATTGACTACATAGCCTTAAATGCAGTGACTGTGAAGAATAAATACCCATTGCCATGCATTGATGACTTATTTGATCAGTTTAGTGGAGCCAAGGTGTTCTCGAAGATAGATTTGAGATCGGAATATCACCAGGTGAAGGTACGAAAGCAGGACATTCTGAAGACCGCATTCAGAACAAGATATGGACACTACGAGTTTCTGGTCATGCCATTTGGATTGACCAATGCTCCAGCTATCTTTATGGACTTAATGAATCGAGTTTTCCACCAGTATTTGGACTAGTTCATGGTCGTCTTTATAGGTGATATACTTGTCTATTCGAAGATCTACGAGGAGCACGAGAAGCACCTGTAGATTATTCTAGAGACCTTGAGGAGAGAGCAGTTATATGCAAAGCTCAGTAAATATGAGTTCTTTATGGACAGAGTTTTGTTTCTTGGGCATGTCGTTACGGGAGATGATATTTTTGTTGATCCAGAGAATATCTCGGCAGTCGAGACATGGCCTGTTCCTAAATCAGCATCAGAGGTGAGAAGTTTTCTTGGTCTTGCGAGATATTATCGACGGTTTATGGAGAACTTCTCAAGGATAGCAGCACCTATGACTCATTTGACTTGCAAGGACCAAGAATTCATATGGACCGACGAGTGTCAAGCCACTTTTAAAAAGTGGAAGAAGTGACTGACTACAGCACCAGTATTGACTATTCCATCAGGATCAGGAGGTTATGTGATCTACAGTGACGCATCAGGGAAAGACTTGGGATGCGTATTGATGCAGCATGGCAAGGTGATTGCATATGCATCTAGATAGTTACAAGTGCATGAGAAGAATTATCCAACTCATGACTTGGAACTTGCAGCCGTTGTATTTTCTCTGAAGCTATGGAGATATTACTTATATGGGGAACGAGTAGAGATCTATATAGACCACAAAAGCCTCAAGTATATCTTCACGCAGAAGGAGTTAAATATGAGGCAACGTCGATGGCTTGAGTTGATAAAAGATTTCGAGATAGAGCTACATTATCACCCAGGTAAGGCTAACGTTGTAGCAGATGCGTTAAGCCGGAAACCAGCAGCTTACTTCTTGACAACACAGAGAAAATTATTGGAGGACTTGTAAGAGCTTGGCATAGAAGTGATATTACCCGGAGTAGATGGAACACTACCCAACTTGCAAGTACAGTTATCACTAGTAGAGAGGATCAAGGCAGATTTGCCTACAGATGCCAGATTTCGGAGATTAAAAGAAAGGACAGAGGCCGGAGAGCAGACAGGATTGCTCATTCATGATGATAGGACATTACGATGTGGTGATCATTTTTATGTTCCAAATGGAGAGATTCGACAGAAGCTGATGACAAAAGCTCATAGTTCGATATATTCTATTCATCCTGGAGGCACCAAGATATATCATGACTTACGACAGCACTTTTGGTGGCATGGAATGAAAAGAGAGATAGCTCGCTTTGTAGCTAAATGTCTGGTATGTCAACAAGTAAAGGTGGAGCACCAGAGAACAGTAAGATTATTGCAACCACTTTCGATTCCAGAGTGGAAGTGGGAGCACATCACTATGGACTTTGTCACAGGATTTCCCAAGAGTCCAAGTGGGAGAGATACAGTATGGGTAATAGTGGACCGACTCACTAAGTCAGCCCATTTATTATCTTTTAGAGTTGGCCAGTCTACAGAAGCTTTGGTTGACTTATACATGAGACAGATCGTGAGATTGCACGGCATACCAGTCAGCATTATATCAGACAGGGATTCGTATTTCATATCGCACTTTTGGAGGAGCATGTAGGAGAGTCTTGGAACTCGTCTGAAGTTTAGTACATCTTATCACCCGCAGACAGATGGACAGTCAGAGTGTACTATTCAGACATTGGTGTATATGTTGAGGGCTTATATGTTAGACTTTGGAGGATCATGGGAGGACCACCTATATTTTGTGGAGTTTTCTTACAACAATAGCTATCAAGCGAGTATCCAGATGGCTCCGTTTAAAGCATTGTATGGAAGAAAGTGTAGGTCTCCTGCGTGTTGGAGTGACGTGGGAGAATGTCAGATTCTGAGACCAAAGTTGGTGGTCAACACCATAGAGACGGTTAAGAAGATATATGGACACTTGCGAGCAGCACAAGACAGACAGAAGCAGTGGACAGACCTTCATCTTCGTCCCTTGGAGTTCAAAGAGGACGATCATATATTCTTGAGGATATCACCTACCAGAGGTACCATTCGATTCGGAGGGCATGGCAAGTTGATTCTAAGGTATATTGGACCATTTGACGTACTAGAGAGAGTAGAAAAAGTGGCATATCGACTTGCGCTACCACCTTCACTTGAGGGAGTACATGACGTATTCCATGTGTCGCAGCTCAGGCGATACGTGGCAGACAGCAGTCATGTTCTTGACCATTCGGAGATCACCATTGTGCTGAGCTTGCCATACCAAGAGCAACCCGTGGGAATCCGTGATCGTCGAGAGAAAGTATCGAGAGAAAGCATGGCGCCCCAGGAGAATTAACTTGGGAGTGCGAGGATGACATGCACAAACATTTTCTGAACCTATTCGCAGACTAATGTATGAATTTACTTTGTTAATATATATCTTATACCATCTTTGACTTTCTACCGTGGCTTAGTTTTAATTTCGATGACGAAATTTTTATAAGTTGGGTAGAATGTAAAACCCCTAATCCTAAAAAAATGTATTAATCTTTCTAATTATTTATTTAATTGATTATAGTAATTATGAGCTAATTAGAGGAAATAGAATTTATTGGATTTTTATTTTAGGTGAGGGTGCATTTAGGGGATTTATGGAGCAATTATAAATTTTTCTTAATTTATTCCATGTAGGAGACCCTGTGGACGACTGACAGATTAATTGTATGCTCTAAATATAATTTCTAAAATTATATATATATATATATATATATATATATATATATATATATATATATATAGAGTTTATTATAGAAATAGAAACAGAAATGAGAAAGAATTAGAAAAGAAAAAGGAAAGAAAAAGAAATGAAAAAGGAATAAAAGAAAAAGGAAAAAAAGAAAAAAGAAAAGATAAAAGATAAAATCCTAATGGATCTAAACCCGCTAACTACCAAACCCTACCCGCCCTAACCAACCTAACCCTACCCGCGTTTACCCCATTAAGAAAAACAGCAACAGTTACGCTTAAGCCACGACCGCGTGAACGACCCCCGCCCCGCTTCCTTCTATATATATCAATTCATCTCACAAAACCCTAACCCTATTCCTTCCTCTCCTCGCCACGAGACCGTCATCGGACCACCGCGAGACAGAGCCGCCGCCGCCGTCAGAGCCTAGCGCCGCCCGCCGACGACCGCGACCCCGCGCACAACCCGCTGTAGAAATTGACTGCGACGTACCTGTGTTCAAGCCTTATTTTCTGTCTCCTCGCTCAACCAAACTCGACCCCGTCTTCACCGGTATGTTCAAGATCTATCCCCCTTCCATAACTATATGTTAGTCTACCTCGAACAGCGCGTAAATCTAGACAAAAATAGCGACCAAGTTGGTAAAAAATGATAACTTTGGGGATCGCAGAAAACTAAGGTAACTAGCTATGTTCACGGATTCGTATCTCCCACCATAGAGATCCAAATTCAGTTTTTCTTTTTGGTATGCGAAGACCACTTAACCTAGTTTATTTTTTGTCAAACACAATTATTTAATAACTATTGTATGTTAAATTAAATTAGATGGAAAATACCGAAAATCTACTTTTTCATATTTCTAGAAATTGCGATACGGAGCGCGCCCCGCCAAACGGGACCGCCCCATCGTGTACCAAGTGTACCAAAAGGTGTGCACAGTATACCCAGATGTGTCGGCTTTCACGAAAACTGATTTGGATGTGTGTGCGTGTCGAAATCAGCTCGTATCCGCAGAAAATCCCCTATATCGTAACTTTTGCAAAACTCTGCGCCATTTAGTGCACGTTCGTCAGAATGCGACAAAACTTGGATTACTGGACTCGTGTATTGTGCTGGTCCTATGACCCAAATTTTATGCAATTCTGAGATAGTTGACCAAGTCGTCTATTGGCGGGCCCTACGGTTGACTTTTTAGACAAAATTATGTTCGGCTCATCGGAATCCATATTTGGACATACCGTTGAGTTCGTACTGACTTTTAGAGTTTTTTTGACCTATAATTTGTCCTATTTAGAGACTGTTACCCTTGGCACACTTTTTGGTGCAAAGTGGGTCACATCTGGACCATACTTTGACCCGAAATTACCGTTTTGCCCATGTGTCCAAATGGGACGAAAGGGTAGTGATTTCTTGATATCTCGCTGATTTCGAAAATGTTGGTGATGTCTATTTTAGCCTCCAGAGACGTTTGTTCGGAGCCATTGGTTTCTGATCCCGTGTCCTTTATATTTGGACGCTTATACTATACAGATTTCTTGCCAGGCAAGTATACCTTGCCATTGTACTGTATTTACATTCCATATGATGCATACATGTTTTATTTCTTCTTATTTTAGTTCATTTATTTTAATTGTTATATAAACTGCACGTCCAAGGAAACTTGGGTGCAACGACGGTGTCGTCGTATTCTATTTTTATTTATGTATATGTATTGGACCTACTTTATGAGACCACCCCACTATCATAAGGCATCCTTATGTTTCATTGGCCATGATACTATTCTTACACGAGTGTGAATCATATGTAGGACACTAACTTGCGTACTCGGTTGGCCACTGGTACGTATAGGTCGTGCGACGGATAGGGATAACTGCCGATAGAAACTTTGCATGCTAGTAGACCTGGCAGCTATTTAGAGATTTTATCATGTCATGGATGTGACATGCTTAGAGCATGGGGTGGGGAGAACAACAAGTAAGGCATTTGGGTTCCTTTGTACTTTTCTTTTTATGTAACCCGTACGCTCCGCCGGAGATATGCGGTCGTGATGACCCCTATACTACTTGGCGGACTCTGCCGTTCAAAAGATGACATGCTTTGTAGGCCCCCGATTCTCCGAGAGAATCATGCCAATCCTATTTTATGTCCAGATAGCCCACTTGGTGGAAAGTTGTTCTCAAACTGCATTCACTTAGACGGTTAGGCGACCCATTGGATGTTTACTTTTCAGTACTTTATTGGCATGTATTATGTATATTGTTACGTCCCTCTGAGGACCTGGTCCCTTTTCAGATGTAGATGAGAAAGAGTATCCACAGGAGTATGGACCTGGACCTGACGCTACTTATCTGACTGAGGAGGTCTTACCTTCGGAGTATCTGTGATTTACTGCATCTATTAGAAATTATGTTGCTATTCTTTTAGAGATATTTATTCTGATATTAGAGTTTATTCTCTTCTCTCTTTAGTAGTTTTAGTGTAGTCAATTTGCAGTGGATTTATTTTCGACTATCATACTTTGATACTCATCTTTGATATTCAGTTTTTTTTCCATTTATCTATTTATTTGTACTGGGGATGAGATATAGATTGCGTGTGACTTGTTGACAGTATATTACCACTGGTGGATTAGATATTCATGTATATCGTACATGTGTATATGGCTTCCATATATTGTAGTTTGTATACATACGGCTGGTGTGTTACGTATTCCTAGTCCTACGTATTTGGGATTGGGACGTGACAGTCTTAGAGCACTACATCAAAATATAGGCATTGTAGGATACCGTACCATAGTACGTACCCCTCTGAAGACCACCAGCGGCGATCTGCCACAACTCGTCAGCCGACGGAACTAGGTGGGCCGGTGGCTACAAGAAAGTATCGGTCTCTACCTCGGGCGGAGCAGTAGCAGCATCTTGCATTGACTGCTGACGGAGCCATAGATACTCATTCAGGAAAAAAATAAATTGCTTGATAAATGTACTTGTTACTATCCACTCGTTGTAAACATAAATGTTACTATCTAAGCAACTTATTACTAACTAGATGGATATTTATTTGCATATTTTTTAAGTTATATTAAAATTAAAAAATAAAAGTAATACTTACGTAAGTCTGCGTGGCCCTATCATCGATGAGTTGTCCGCCCTTCCGATGGATGTCGAGAAAGATGGTTACCATGTTATCTTTCTCACCCCTCTGGACCTGTTAATTATAAATATATATACTGTTACTAAAACTAACCATTTTATCATAATTTGATTAAAATAATATATATATATGTTCAAATAATTATCATGTGAAAAAAATATTTCGTCATCAGAATCGACCCACCACACCACTTTCCTGCCTTCTTCCTGGCCGCCTTCGCCTTCTCCGACTTTTTCTTGTATCTGGGATTGTCGAATCTAGCACTCATCTGAGTTCACTGCTCATTTGTGATCCAACCTTAGATTGGTTTTTCCATACAATCACGGTCCTTCTGATCATTGATCGCATCTCAGACTAGCTTGGCGGTGACGGAAGGAAACATCTTCTCGATCACCTCGGCCCGGTGTGGTGGATAGAAATACGTGTCCTTCAAAAAGTAATACAGTAAGTTATGTAATATAAATAAATTAGATGATCGATATTAAAAACAAATATATTTTTACCTTGACAAACAAGAACGCATTCCTCTCGTATGGAGCATCAGAGTAGTTAATCTAAGGGCCACAATAATTGTACCTCAGAAAGAGCCCCAGGCTCTCTGTACCCTCGACGAGCGATATATATACAGAGATAATTATATTCATGAAAAAGTATATATATATATATATATATATATATATATATATATATATATATATATATATATATATATGCGTAAGAAAATGTTAACTAATTAACTTACTTTGTACCGTCGGCCCAAATCTCCATCCGATGCTCGTCCGGAGACGCGAATGGAGGATCTCTCTAATACTGAGACGACGGGGGTTGGGCCTTGTCCGTCTCCTACTCCTCCTCGGTCTCCATGGTACCGTCAGCAGTAGAAACGGTAGACGGAGGAGTGGGCTTCGGCCTGGAAATGCTCGTCCCTGGAGTACTGTCATGAGGAGATACAAGTGGTCGAAAGAGTGGAGTACTCGAAGACGATGGTCCGGACCTAGTACCCGGTACCGAAGGAGTATTGTCGCTCGAATCATGGTGTCCTCTAGATGCTCCTCTACGTCTGAACCCTCCGTATCGTCCTATCATAACTGATAACAATATATGATGATAAAACAAATACGCAAATATATATATATATATATATATATATATATATATATATATATATATAATACAAACAAAATAAAATAAAGAAGAAAATAAAATAAATCTCACAATCATAATGGAATTGCACCGTAAATAATTACTAGTACATATCACAAGTCTAAATAGATGGTATATTCTACGTTCAAAATGTATAAATAGACCCGGAGGAACCCTCCGTTAAATTTTTGGGTTTTATTTTACAAGTACATGTTACAAGACTAAATGGATCTATTTTATTTTTAATCCTCTTCTGAAAATTTATCTTCTTTGTTTTTCTCGTCCTTCTCTTCCTCCGCATCTTCACTTTCATCTACTTCTTCTTTCTCTTCAGATAATTCTACCTCTTTTATACGATTAGCCGTGTAATAAGGAACTTATGTTGAGTCACATCTACAATATTTATTACAAGAGGTAGAGATAGTTTATCCTCCTGATAAGCTATTTCATCAACGTCAAAGGTATTTCTAGCTTTGGTCTTGCATACTGCCCACCAGTCCAACCTCGTTGTTTTCCATTTAGGATAAATTATGAAGTACACGAGATGAGCCTGACTTGATAGGACAAATGGTTCGTAGCCTTGATATCGACGCCGGTAGTTTATATCCACAAGACCATACTTGTTTATTTTCTAACCTTGATCTTGGATTGGATCAAACCATTCACACCCGAATAACACGATCTTAGCAGGCTATGTTCTATAATTATATGTCAGCTCCATAATCTTTTATAAAATACGATAGAAATTATTGCCTATATCGACATCTTTGTAGTTTAAAGATTTGATCCACAAACAACTATTTTTCGTGGAATCGAGATCTAGGAAGTAGTCTCTGATCGGGGCAGTTGTTGACTTGAACCTAAATCTTTTTACACAATAGCTTGGCTAGATTTTGACGACATAAATTGGCCACTTAGCTAGAATTCTAATAGATTCATTCTCAAGTGTTGTGTCAAAATGATCGACCTAAATACCACAAGATAAGAAATTAAGTTCAATATTTTGTTAATTATTGTATAAAGTGTGTCACGACCCACACCCAATTTAAGGGCACGAGAATGTGGGTACGTCCAGCCTACGCCACAACATCAGTGGTAGAAAGCTGTTTGGGTAAACTATACTATCTAAAAATAATGCCACCATTGAAATATGAATACTCAATCACAGAACTATAAGATAGAACAACGCAAGATTATGATAAAAAAATGAAAAGTCAAAAATACAACTCACAAGACAGAAGATAATATCCAATAAGTCTCAAATGTAAAATAGTACTAACTGCCAAAGCTGGAGACAAATTCAGTACAATATAAAATCTATCTACTGAGCTAAAGGTATAGTTTTGTCTGTCTCAACATGGACACAAATTGTGCCACCTTCCTCTTCATGCCATACCACCACACACTCTCTCATATATCTCGATATATCTTATTGGCACATAGATGCATGAAATACTGAGAGCGATGCGCTTCATGCAATACCTCCTCTCGTAACGCCCCACTAGGCACACACAATCTAGTACCGTGGCGTAAAGAACCATCCTTAGTAATGGTAAAATCATCCTCCAATCTGGCCCGAACCTCTGCTCTGATGCTCCTTGTCACGCCCCAGTCCTAAAAATACGTAGGACTAGGACACGTAAGCATGCCAGCCGCATGTAGATGGCAACTCCAATATATGGAACCCATAACACATGCGTACGCTGTATTATGAACAATAATTCACGAGTGGTAAAAACTATCATAAGTCACAGGCATAATCTAAATCTCATCCACGGAATCATATATAAGAAAATGACCAATATCTATGAACTAGATCTCAATATAAAGTATCTCAAGATGACAGTCGAATGGAAACAAATCCACTGCCGACTTAGAATATAAAATTAACAAGATAAATACCATATAAGTACAACATCTACAATTACGAGGCTCGAAGGAAAGACCTCCTCGGAATGTAAGTAACCAGTCCGGATCTGTGCTCTTGCGAATACTCATGAACATCTACACTTGGAAAGGGACCAGGTCCTCAGAGGGACATAACAAGATACATAGAAGCATGCCATAAAGTAAATACTGAATAAATAAAAAGGGTGCGCTAACCATCTAAGTGAATGCAAATTTGAGGACAACTTGAGTGTATGGGAGAGTGTAGGCTAGATATATGCTGACGTAATTCACCAATCGTAGCAACTGGCTAGTATATGCCACATATGCCCCCATAGGAGGGTACTGTATAATAACGTCCATCTCCGAAGAGCATGGCATCTGTATAATATATCGTCCATACCACTCCGAAGAACGTGGCAGCAGTGTAGTATATCGTCCATATCGCTCCGAAGTGGCAGCAGTATAAAGGAAGTGGGTATCCCATACGCCTACTAGTCATCCTCCCTACCCAATGATTTATTCATGTTGTATCCACAACACGCCTTAGCTACTATGCCGCGGCATCATAACTCTGGCTCATAGTCTATCGTTAGAACAATAGCCCAACCTTACAACCAAACAAGGACAAGGATTGGACCATCGTACCACGATAGTCTATGCTCCGCCTACTAATAACTGCTAAGTCTTCTAACATGTATCACTATTAGCAGTTATACCCTATCCGTCGCACGACCTACACGTACAGGTGGCCAACCGCATATGCAAGTCCGTGCCCTATATGAGACTCACAACACGTGTAAGAAATATGTCAAGGCCTTGGAGTCATACCGATAACTCCACAACTTTAGGTGGGTCTACTAGACACTAGGTCAGACACAAGTCCTAACATCAACGCCTTCGTTCACTGCACCCTAGTCTCTCTCGAACGTGTACAGTTATATAATGCAACTAATAATACAGAATTTAAACATTACAACAAGACAAGGTATACTTGCCTGGTAAGAGAGCTGCACCATGTAACGTCCAAATATCAAACACATAGGATCAGAAGCTACGATCTCAGAATGAACATCTTCGAATGCTGAAATAAACATCACCAACATTTCCAGAATAAGTAAATTAGCTAGAAAACACTACCATTTCGTCCAATTTGGACACAGGGGCAAAACGGTAATTTTGGGTCAAAGTGGGCTCCATATGTGGGCCACTTTGTACCAAAAAGTGTGCCAGGGGTAACGGTCTCTAAATGGGATAAATTATAGGTCAAACAAACTCTAAATGTCAGTACGAACTCAACGGTATGTTCAAATATGAATTTCGGTGAGCCGAACATAATTTTGCCCAAAAAGTCAACAGTGGGGTCCACCAAAAGGTTACTTAGTCAACTGTCTCAGAATTACGAGAAAATTAGGTCATAGGACCAGCACGATACCACGAGTCCAGTGGCACAAGTTTGGTCACAATCTGACGAGCGTGCACTAAATACACAAGAATTTTCTACGGATACGGGCTGATTTCGATGCACACACGCGTCCAAATCAGTTTTTGCAAAAAACTACACGTCCAGGTATACTGTGCGCACCTTTTGGTATACTTGGTACACGACGGGGTGGTCCCGTTTGGCGGGCGCGCTCTGTATCACAATTTCTGGAATTTAAAAAAAAATAGGTTTTTGGGATTTTCTAACTGATTTAATTTAACATACAGCAGTTAATAAATTATTGTATTTGACAGGAAATAAACTAGGTTAGGTGGTCTTCACATACCAAAAAGAAAAACCAAATTTGGATCTCTGTGGTAGGAGATACGAATCCGTGAACATGGGTCATCGTAACAGAATTTCTGAAATTAAAAGTTGTCATTTTTTGCCAACTTGGTCGTTGTTTTCGCCTAGGGTTATGCGTTGTTCAAGGTCAACTAATATACAGATATGGAAGGGGGATGGGTCATGAACGTACCGATGAAGACGGGGTCGAGTTTGGTCGAATGAGGGCACGGAAAATGAGGCTTGAATATGGGTACGTCGCTGTGTATTTCTTGTCACGGCGCGCGGTGGTGTGGTCGCGGACGCGGTCTTCTCCGGTAGTGAACGGCGGTGGCTGGGATCTGGGGCGGTGCAGCCATGGCGTGGTTGAGGTAGAGTAGAGTATAGAGATTAGGGTTAGGGTTTGGTTTACAATAGTATTTATATGGATGAAGCGGGGGGGTCGAACGCTCGCGGGTGAAGCTGGCCCGCTATATGCTGCTGTCGCGGGTGGAAAGTCATGGTCTTCTGCTGCTGCTTATTTCTTAGCTATTTAGTAATAACGGGTGGGGTTTGCAAGCGGGTAGGATTTAATAGGTTTTGGGTTTTAGTTCCATAAATTATTTCTTTTTCTTTCCCTTTTTCTTATTCTTTTTTTTCATTTCTATTTCTTTCTTTTATATTCTTCTATTATTCTTTTTAATAAATCTTTTATATATATATATATATATATATATATATATATTTATATTTATATTTATATTTATATTTATATAGAAATTCTAGAACTATATTAGTGCATACCATTAAGCTTTCAACTGTCCACTAGGTCTCCTACATATAAATAATTTAGGAAAAATTATAATTTCTCCCTAAAATCTCTAAATGCACAATTACCTAAAAATAAAAAATTAAATAAATTCTATTTCTCCTATTTAGCTAATAAATACTATAATTAAACTAAATAATTAATTAATATAATTAATACAGTTTTTAGAATTGGGGGTTTTACACTCCTCAAGACACGTCCTCATACTGTGCAAACTTAATCTTGTCCATCAACTCAGAATGTATCTACAAATTGTCATGACCCACACCCAGTATAGGGACATGAGTACATGGGTACGTCCAGCCTATGTCGCAGCATCGATGGAAGAACGCTATCTCGATCTTCTATACTCTCTAACATCTCACACAACATATATATAATACCTGTTTTGCCATATCAACTCCAAATGGAGGAGCAATATGATGATATAATAAAGGATAGTCAATACTCAATCACATATAAAAACTAAAGGAATATTTAAGCACGATATGGAATAAAAGAAAAGAAATACAAGTTTCAATACATCACTGGTCCAACTCAACATCTAAACACAACTCAAGATCTCAAAATAATAGTATAATCCAAAGTCTAACTAGAAATAACTACTACATGATATAAAAATCTAAATGGCCTCAGTATCTAGCACTACATCCTCAGGTGATACTCCATCTGTTAGCCCGTAGTAAGTGGGACACATCCTCACAAACCAGTCATCTAAAAAATATATCCAGACAGGATTAGAGCAAAGTACAACCCAATAGTAGTTTCAATTAATTGATAATGACTATAAATATAAATAGAGAATATAATACAAGACGAGAAATAATAAATAATATCATACTATGGTAGAAGAAACAGGTAAACAAGAGCAATATGGTATACACTGATCACGATAAAATAGAATAAGACAATAAAATAGAATATGGTAAAGAACTGTAACTATACTAAGTGATTGAAATACTAGTTAGATATGTGATCGGCTTTGGTTGAACATTGTCTACTTAAATGTTAGATAAATATTATCTACTTAAACATTGGATAAACATTGTCTACTTAAACATTGAACATTGAACATTATCTAAGCTTTGATCACATATCTAGATAATACTTCCCTTACCCCCGACCAATATCCATGGATCCGATCACGACACGTCACAAACACGAATATAATATGAGTACACGAAGAACACGAATGTACACGAATACGAGCACAAGAAATACCCGATGCACGAAATAAAGTACATGTGAATTAGAACACCTTTTATACTAATTTTAATTAAATTAGTGTAAGGACCCAACTTAACCCAAAACTCGACCCAACACCAAAACCAAATCCCCATTCACACCCTTAAGACTCATACTAAACACCACACACCCTTTTTAGCCACTACATCATACCAAACATGGTATTTTCCCTTATTTAATCCAAAAACCCCACTTTGTGTAATTTTTCTAATTGTTGGGAACTTTTATGCAAAAGTATATTGAGGTGTCCACACCCTATTGGACAAAACACATGAAGAAACACCCATTTTCTTCATTGACCGGTCATATGAATTTCTCTATAATTTTAGAGTGTGCAACACTCAACATCCCCCCCATCAATCTTAGCCATCCATTCTTTAAAACAGCACAATCCTAGCCCTTCAAATTTCTACATGTAGAAAGAAAATCCAATCCCTAGGTGTACTTGGGCGGACCAACTCCCTAGGTCTATATCCTCCTACTTTTTCCCATATATATATAAACTCTTTTATCATTGTATTTCCATCAACCATCACCAATACTAAACCCTAGCAGAAATACATCATCACCCACTGTAACGCCCCGCTTTGCGCCGGCGTTAAATATCAAGGTGAGTGGGCAGAACTTCGTTCTCTGATTCTTGTACGCCTTAATAATAACCTGAGTTTTTGCTTACAATGTTTTCATAAGAGAATGATAGAACCTGCCTTGCATGTTAATGAACGAACTCACCTAGCTTGTCTTTGAATCAATGCCTGCTTAACGAGAATCCTGAATCGCCTGCTTAGAGTGCATGAATATGTTCACTATCGTCTATGCTTCGAGAGAACCATACTGTGCCTGAACGTGTTCAAGTGATAAGTCGGATTGCCCCGCAACAATGAGTATATTCTGATGGTTCGTCTCGTCTGCATACTAGAGTTTAATTGATAGTGTTCCATGCATTCGCACGCGGTCGGACAATGGCTATTGGTGGAGAGCTGAACTGCATGTGTCCCGGCTGCTACCATGATAGTGCAAAGCAACCATGAGTCACAGCTGCCTCTAGCATCAGATAAAGAGTCATTGGTATGCTGTTCCACCAGCTGCCGATCCTGAGATACTCGGGGACCGCCCTGCATATAGCTAAGTCATTGTGTTGGCTTGGATAGTGACTGCCCCTAAGAATGTGCATCGTGTGTCTAGCTTTGCATCAGACCCTCGAGTCGCACGAGACATGCTGCGCACACCCTGAAACATGAACGGTTTGCTTGCTTGCATATTCAATATGAAACTCTGTTTCCAAACATGTTTCCAAACAAGTAATATGACTCTGCTAGAACTGCATGAAACGAACCTAGGTAAAACTAGAAAGATCACTAGTAATATAATGTTTTATAACATGATTACTTAGTGCCTGTTTGAGTGAATGCTTATTTATGTTCAGTTGATTTATCTCACCAGTACTTGTATAAAGTGCTGACCCACCAACAGTTTACTTGCTCGCAGGTACTGGATCGTCCGAGGAAGCGATAGGCGTGTCACAGTCCCGAAGACCCGGAATCCTGGTTTCGATTGATGCCCCGAGAATGCTATCGTATAAGGGGGCATAATGTATGGAATAAACGTGTGCCTTTGTTAAAGGAAACCTAAGTTGCCTCGATTGTCCCGAATACTCAGTTGGCTAATGCATTGCATTGCAACAAGTCCCTTTCCGCTGCTTACTCGATTGATGCGATGATAGCCAACTATCAACTTAAACGATTGGCCTTGCACGGGTGCAACCCCAGGCCCGTGCGGCATCACGTCCCCCGAAAGCTCGAACGGGCCATTCGTATAGCTCCCTTTTCTCCCTCGTACCCGCAGGACGGGCGCGGTGATTCGCGTCCGGAGCGCCGAGGCACGGTGATACGTGTCCGGTTCGTTAATTCCCGGCCGCACGGGGCGGGGCAGGGCGGAGCGGCGGCCCGGGCGGGACCGGGGCGTGACAGAATGGTATCAGAGCGGAATCGATTCTCTGGCCCAAACCGTTGCTATGACTCTGAGATAATATGGTTATGCAAAGAGCGTTCCATACAATAAGTCCATAGATATTCTCAAAGTGCAAAATGTTTCCTGAACTTGAATTGCTTGATTGTTTCGATTGAGTACGGCGAGGGACGGCACTATCGCTGCTCAGAATATCGAGAAGTTTATCCTTGAAGTTTCGAGGACAAAACTTTTTGTTGGTTGGTAAGTATGTAACGCCCCGCTTTGCGCCGGCGTTATATATCAAGGTGAGTGGGCAGAACTTCGTTCTCTGATTCTTGCACGCCTTAATAATAACCTGAGTTTTTGCTTGCAATGTTTTCATAAGAGAATGATAGAACCTGCCTTGCATGTTAATGAACGAACTCACCTAGCTTGTCTTTGAATCAATGCCTGCTTAACAAGAATCCTGAATCGCCTGCTTAGAGTGCATGAATATGTTCACTATTGTTTATGCTTCGAGAGAACCATACTGTGCCTGAACGTGTTCAAGTGATAAGTCGGATTGCCCCGCAACAATGAGTATATTCTGATGGTTCATCTTGTCTGCATACTAGAGTTTAATTGATAGTGTTCCATGCATTCGCACGCGGTCGGACAATGGCTATTGGTGGAGAGCTAAACTGCATGTGTCCCGGCTGCTACCATGATAGTGCAAAGCAACCATGAGTCACAGCTGCCTCTAGCATCAGATAAAGAGTCATTGGTATGCTGTTCCACCAGCTGCCGATCCTGAGATACTCGGGGACCGCCCTGCATATAGCTAAGTCATTGTGTTGGCTTGGATAGTGACTGCCCCTAAGAATGTGCATCGTGTGTCTAGCTTTGCATCAGACCCTCGAGTCGCACGAGACATGCTGCGCACACCCTGAAACATGAATGGTTTGCTTGCTTGCATATTCAATATGAAACTCTGTTTCTAAACATGTTTCCAAACAAGTAATATGACTCTGCTAGAACTGCATAAAACGAACCTAGGTAAAACTAGAAAGATCACTAGTAATGTAATGTTTTATAACATGATTACTTAGTGCCTGTTTGAGTGAATGATTGTTTCTGTTCAGTTGATTTATCTCACCAGTACATGTATAAAGTGCTGACCCACCAACAGTTTACTTGCTCGCAGGTACTGGATCGTCCGAGGAAGCGATAGGCGTGTCACAGTCCCGAAGACCCGGAATCCTGGTTTCGATTGATGCCCCGAGAATGCTATCGTATAAGGGGGCATAATGTATGGAACAAACGTGTGCCTTTGCTAAAGGAAACCCAAGTTGCCTCGATTGTCCCGAACACTCAGTTGGCTAATGTATTGTATTGCAACAAGTCCCTTTTCGCTGCTTACTCGATTGATGCGATGATAGCCAACTATCAACTTAAACAATTGGCCTTGCACGGGCGCAACCCTAGGCCCGTACGGCATCACGTCCCCCGAAAGTTCGAACGGGCCATTCGTATAGCTCCCTTTCCTCCCTCGCACCCGCGGGACGGGCGCGGTGATTCGCGTCCAGCGCGCCGAGGCACGGTGATACGTGTCTGGTTCATTAATTCCCGGCCGCACGGGGCGGGGCAGGGCGGAGCGGCGGCCCGGGCGGGACCGGGGCGTGACACCCACATCCCCATAATCTTTATCCCTCACCGCTGCCTTCTTCCCACGGATCCCTCACCCCCGACCGCCTGAACAGCCACTCCACCGTCGACTAAACCGTCCCGATCACCATCATCGTTGACACCATCAAACCTCCACGCGGCCGAGCTTATCTCGCCGGATCTGATCCCAACCGCTAACACCCCCGTCTCCTCTCTTCACGACCCCATCGACAACCCTGTTGTCCGCCATCGACTGCAAACTCCGTCAACTTCGATACCACGACCTCTTCTGCCTGAGAACACCCGCACCACCATTAATATCATCACCACCATCACCAGTGTCGACACCCTACATCCCCTCGACTATCTTCCCGGCCACACGACCCCGACCGCCTGAGTCCCCACGACGAGCAGTCGAGCAGGGACCGTACATCACCGTGAGCACTCGACCTCGCCTGAGCCCCTCCTCGACGACACTGCGGACCACGCCGGACTCTTAGACACAGCAGCAGTTGGAGCCGAGCCCTCCGCGGTGACAGCACCTCGTCGAAGACAACCCAGCGACCACCCTCGACGTCGAATACACCCCCTCATTCACGTGCACGCTATCACGCAGGTTCGACTTATTTTTCCTTCCATGTTGTGTGTATGTACATGTATGGATAGTATTAGGATTTAGCATATTGTTTCATGATAAGTTTGGTTAGATGCTCATTGCTAGACACTATGCAAATAAACCAAAACTAGTTATGCGTGCGTGTGTGCATAATAACAAATTTAGTATATATATATATATATATATATATATATATATATATATATATATATATATATTGTGTGTGGAAATTGATTGCTAGTACTAGGTATGACTGTAATATATTTGTTGTATGACCATAAGGGTTAATTATGGGTACCCCGTATTTGCATATGACCATGTGACCCTGAATATTAGTGAATCGACTGCCTTGTGTACACCGACGTACTGGCTAGACATGTGTTAGTGATTGACTGTCTAATTATGCACCACATTTGAGGACATGACAACCGTGCAGTTAGACGCACACTTGACCCTGCTAGTTGACAAGTATCACCCAAAGCGTAGTCTCTAAATTCAGAGTAATTATGTTGTGTATGTGCTAGTGTAACGACTGATGCTATATTATTATTATATGATGTCTATAGGACTGTTGGATTATTCTGACAAGACTTCGGAAATAGGATATTGGTATTGCCAACAGAGGACCATAGGCGAGTACATTCTCTGACAGTTTTTATTATGTTGATCATCTCTATAATTCTAGTTGTATAGCGTACATAATTCTGACACTATGGACACACGAGTTAGCATCATCGAGCCCTGTCACGAGGAGTCGTGATTGGAATCCATCGTGCTAGCTGGGGACGGGAAGATATTAGTAGATTATGTGATCATACCCAACTCTACATGAATTATAGCTCAC
Organism: Iris macrosiphon; assembly: GCA_036927795.1. Lineage (NCBI taxonomy): Eukaryota > Viridiplantae > Streptophyta > Magnoliopsida > Asparagales > Iridaceae > Iris > Iris macrosiphon. The sequence continues at coordinate 32,517,762 of JAYESA010000012.1, forward strand.
CCCACACCTCACGTCTGGTGCAGCCTGACCATTACATGCCTCATAGCCTATTATGTATGATTAGCCTGACTATTGCTCGCATCATAACTAACTGGATGGTTAGCCTAACCTTACATGAATCATAGCTAATCATATGTAACAAGCTTGATCAGTCCAAAGCCGATCACATGATATACTGATATTTTACACACTTAGCTAGATATTCTATTCATGTATTTCCAGTTTATTGTTCTAGCATTCACTTATATTCCAGTTCATTATTCTAGCATGTACTTGTATTTTTGTTCATTACTAGTTATACCATTGATGATGATATATGCTCCAGTATTTTATTATCTCCAGTATTCTTATTTCTAGTATTTATATCCATCTTGTATTTTTTACAGTGCAATATAGTTTTTGTCAATATACATGGAACTGCTGTTAGTGCTTGTACTTCGCTCTAATCCTGACTGGATATTTTTTCCAGAGGATCTTAAGAATTTTTGTCCTACACACTATAGACCAGTTGTAGATGCAGACTACATACCAGAGAGCTTAGAAGGGTCCATCCCTTTAGAGGAGACACTACCTGCAGCTATTTAGACAGTTATTATTTTATGCATTTGAGTTTATGTTGAGACTTATATTCAGACTTATGTTGAGTTTATTTTGAGACTTGTTGAGACTATTTATGTGGGACAACTAGACTATAGTTTATCTCTATTTGAGTTATTGTGCTTGACTTATGTCAGTACATCTTATCTTTTATCTCATCGTGCCATTATTTCTTATAGCTGTGATTGAGTATACATTATGAGCTGTTGAGAGATATTTATTTTATTGTCCTCCCTATGGAGTTGAGATCATTGACAGGTTGTGAGTTATGTTTAGTAGTATTGAGACCTAGACAGCGTTCTACTGCCGATTCTGTGGTGTAGAATGGACGTACCCATAGCTCATGTCCAAATTTTGGGTGTGGTTCGTGACATATTTTTAGTGGTGGCCCATGCAGGTCTAGCTTCGCAAGTTGTGCGATATCGTGGTAGTACGATAACTTAGTTGTACTACTGCAAGCCTGTGATAGGATAAAAGAAATAGGATTTAGGATGAGAGTATGCTCAATCACAACTAGAAATTCTGATCTTTACAATGCTATTCTGAATGATTGCTTCCTTTAGAATTTTACTGTCCTTCTTTGATGATATCGTATCTATTACCTTAATTGATTCTTTTCGGTCTGTCTTCAGGATATCGCCGAAGACTAGGTCTTTGAGACTGGGAGCATCAACTTCAGAGAGGTCTGCCACCTCTCGACCTGACGAACAGACATCTGGAGTTCCTCCTACATCTCCTGTTTATGTGGGATTTGAGATTCTCCTCCACCTATTCTGAGGGTTGCTCCAGCTGTGACAGAGAATCTTCCACCACCACTGATACCGATTCCCGGAGGTATGCCCACTGACGGGACACAGATATTCGCACTTATCCAAGGCATGTTAGAGGCCCAGTGAGTGACAGCAAAAACTTAGTGTGTTCAAGCTGAGGCTTAGAGGGTGCAGGCAGAGGCGTACCAGGCACAGACAGAGCTGATGATAACATAGAGAATGCTCATCAGGTGGCTCTCCAGGCTGTGGAGAGAGTAGCACAGCACCAATAGCATCCTGGCCAGTAGCACCAGAGGCCAGGTACTATAGTGGACTTCAAGAGGATGATGCCTTGAGAGTTCAAAGGCACCGAGGGGATACTCTATGCTGACGAATGGCTAGAGGATATAGAGAGGAACTTGCACTTGGCGCAGATTTCGGAGATTCTTCAGATCGAGGCCGTTGGCAGTCAGATGTTTGACATCGCACTGACATAGTATCATATGGAACCGAGACTCGCTGACGAAGGACTTACTTGGGAGGCCTTCAAGGAGCTCTTCAAGAAGAAGTTTTTTTCCTAACGTAGCCCTGGGAGCATTGGAAAGTTAGTTCCATGACTTGGTCCAAGGAAGCATGTCAGTTGACGAATACGCTATAGAGTTTTGCCGGTTGAGTCATTTTGTGCCATCAATGATTCGAGACCCAGGAGACAGGGCCCAGAAATTCAGGAAGGGGTTGACTAGAGAGATCAAGTCTCGTACTTCAGGACGGCGCACTGCTATATTTGAGGGTATTCAGATGGATGCCCAGATTGCTGTAGATGACTTGGACCTCAGGCCCAAAAGAGGATGCGACACTTCGGAAGGAACAAGTAGTAACATAGGACCGGCCAAGCGCCCACACTTTCAACAATAACAGAGGCCATACCAACAGCAGCATCAGCAGAACCAGACACCAGTTCGAGAACACATCCAGCAGCAGCAGCCACAGAGACAGAATCAGCCCGGTGCCCAGTGTGTGTATTGCGGAAAGATAGGACATACTAGAGACAATTGTAGGAAGAGGTTGGGTACATGCTTGTCCTATGGATCGTCAGCACATCAGCTGAGGGACTGTCCATCTAATCAGACTCGTCAGGGTGGAGCAGCCGCTCAGAGAGGACCAGCCAAAGTACCTACTGTACCAGGAGGCCAGTAGAGGGGACCTCCACTTCAACCACAGCAGCAGAGGTTTGCTCAACACTAGCAACAATAGAAAGGAGAACCACAGGGACGTGCATACGCCATGACGATTGAGGAGGCCGAGCCAGTTGGAGACGTGATTTCAGGTTTAATTTCTCTCGATTCTATTCCAGCACTTGTATTATTTAATTCTGGCGCTTCCCATAGTTTCGTATTTGTATCTTATGCTCTTAAGCATCATTTAGAAATGGAACCATTAGATAGGACTTGCAAGATCACGACTGGAGGAGGCATTATCCTAGTCCATAATTATTGCAAGGATCAGAGAGTATCATTGGGAGACCGAGAGTTGAGCGTGAGTTTACTCGCCATGCCACTTTTGGGATACGATATTGTACTCAGAATGGACTGGTTGAGTAGACACCATGCTACTATAGATTATCACAGAGGCAGAGTAATATTTTGATCACCCGGAGAGCCAGAGTTTGAGGTCACCAGAGGAGCAGCAAAGCAGAACAGAGGCACTTTTTGCGGAGCCAGGAAGAAAGAAGAGAAGTTGCCACATCCTCTGATAGTGGAGTTCCTGGATGTATTTTCAGAGGAGTTGCCAGGCTTGCCGCCAGACAGAGATGTTGAATTCTCTATAGACTTGGTACCAGGAGCGGAGCCTATTTTACAACACGTCTATAGAGTCAACAACAGCGAGCTGGCAGAGCTGAAGAAGCAAGTTGAGGAGCTACAGGACAAAGATTTTATCAGATCCAGTTCATCATCATAGGGAGCTCCGATATTGTTCGTACCGAAGAAGGACGACACGGTACGCATGTATATCGACTATAGAGCTCTGAACAACCTAAATATCAAGAACAAATATCCGATGTCGATGATAGATGATCTTTTCGATTAGTTGAGCGGAGCGAAGGTATTTTCAAAAATAGACTTGAGGTCAGGATATCACCAGGTGAAAGTGAAAAGAGAAGACATAACAAAGACAACTTTTCAGACCAGATATGGCCAGTTTGAATTTATGGTAATGCCGTTTGGTTTAACCAATGCACCAGCAGTATTCATGAACTTAATAAAAAGGTGTTCCACCAGTACCTTGACAAGTTCATATTAGTGTTCATCGACGACATTCTTGTATATTCGAAGACTCATTCGAAGACCCCAGAGGAGCACGAAGAGCACCTGAGGATGGTCTTGGAGACTCTCAGGAAAAAAGAACTGTATGGGAAGCTTTCAAAGTATGAGTTCTTTCTTGAAAAGGTTAAATTCCTTGGACATATAGTAACACGTAACAAAATTTTAGTTAACCCAAAGAAGATCGAGGCAGTGGAGTCATGGGCTACCCCCAGTTCGGTAGCTGAGATCAGGAGCTTTCTCGGACTAGCAGGATACTACAGGAGGTTTGTACAAGACTTCTCTAAGATTGCAGAACCAATGACTAGGCTGACCAAGAAAGATGTAAATTTTGCCTGGACAAAGGAATGTCAGGCCGCGTTTGATGAGCTAAAGAAGAGATTGACGACAGCTCCAGTTTTGACATTGCCATCAGGGACAGGTGGTTTCACTATCTACAGTGATGCTTCAGAAAAGGGTTTGGGTTGCGTTCTTCAGTAGCACGGGAAAGTATTTGCCTATGCTTCAAGACAATTACACCCTCATAAAAAGAACTACCCCACCCACGATTTGGAGTTGGCAGTAGTTATCTTCGCCCTAAAGCTGTGGAAACACTATCTGTACGGAGAGCGTATGAAGATCTTCACGGACTACAAGAGCTTGAAGTACGTATTTATGCAGAAGGAGCCGAACATGAGGTAGAGGAGGTGGTTGGATTTGATAAAAGACTTTGATATATCATTACAGTACCACCCAGGAAAGGCCAACGTAGTTGTCGATGCCTTGAGCAGGTATCCGATAGCTATGTACTTGACAACAGATAGACATTTATTGGCCGATCTTGATATCTTGGGAATTGAAGTGCTAGTTCCAGGTATTGAGATTCATATGTGGGGATTGCAAATACAATCAGAGCTGATGGACAGAATTAGAGCTACACAGTATGATGATGAGACTCTGAGGAGTATCAGGGCACAAGTTCGGACAAGATTGATAGATGACTTCACTATTGCGGATGATGGATCTTTACGGCATGGCACGAGGATGTGTGTGCCGAGTGGGGAGCTACGCGAAAAGGTTTTACAGGAGGCACATCGCTCTCAGTACTCGATGCATCCCGGTTCCAACAAGATGTATCGAGATCTGAGGGAGCACGTATGGTGGTATGGTATAAAGCGCGAGGTAGTACGCTTTGTATCCAGGTGTTTAGTATGCCAACGGGTAAAAGCAGATCGACAGAGGCCAGGTGGATTGCTTCAACCTTTACCCATCCCAGAATGGAAGTGGGAGCACGTGACTATGGACTTCGTTTCAGGGCTTCCACGTTATCCAGGAGGAAAGGACGCGATTTGCTTCATCATGGATAGGTTAACCAAATCAGCCTACTTCTTACCATTCAAAGTGGGAACATCGACAGAGAGGCTAGCAGAGATATACGTGTGATAGATTATCAGATTACATGGGGTTCCTGTAAGCATCATCTCAGATCGGGATAGTCATTTCACTTCTCATTTCTGGAGGAGTCTGCAGGCTAGCTTGGGCACTCAGCTCAAGTTCAGTACCTCATATCACCCTTAGACAGACGGGCAGTCTGAAAGGACTATTCAGACTCTTAAAGATATGCTACGCACTTGCGTTTTGGATCTCCAAGGTTCTTGGGAGGATCACCTACACCTAGTAGAGTTTGCCTACAACAACAGCTACTAGGCCAGTATTGAGATGTCATCATTCAAGGCTTTATATGGACGAAGGTGTCGTACACCGTTATCTTGGGATGATGTCAGAGAGAGAGCCTTATTAGGACTTGAAATGGTCGTGGATACAGTAGAAAAGGTAAAACTCACCAGAGACAGACTGTGAGTGGCGCAGGACAGAAAGCGGCATTGGGCCGATAACCACCGTAGACCCCTAGAGTTTCAGGTATAGGTTTTGTTATTTTTGGTTTATGATTATTTTATTTTAGATTACGTATTAAGATTGTTTGTTCTAGGTTGGCGATTTGGTGTTCCTATGAATCTCTCTGACCCGGGGCATGATTCATTTTGGTAGAGGCGGAAAGCTTAGTCCACGATAAATTGAACCTTCGGTATTCTTGCAAGGGTCGGTGCAGTGGCCTATAGACTGGACTTGTCGCCTGCACTAGATGGAGTGCATGACCTGTTCTACGTGTCGCAGCTGAGACGGTACATGGCATATCCTAGTCACGTACTAGATCACTCAGAGATCGAGGTTGGACCGACTCTCAATTATCCCGAACAGCCCATAGAGATCTTGGATCGTAAAGAGAAGGTATTACAGAACCAGACTATTCCCTTGGTTCGTGTTGCATGGAGACATCACTCTCCAGGCGAGTCAACCTGGGAGAGAGGAAGAAATATGCGAGCAGTATCCATATCTCTTCGAGACTTGAGGTATAATTCCTTGTCTGATTGCTTGTTCTTATGCTAGTTTATTTCAATTTCGAGGACAAAATTCTTTTAAGGAGGGTAGACTTGTCACTACCATATTCCAGAATAGGGATATTTTTGTCTTTTTATTTATTTAATTTAATGTGTTAATATATTGCATAAAATTTATATATTATATATAGTGTTCCTTAAATGCATGAGTTAGTAGACTGGACCTAGAAACCCACTAGATGAGCCCCTAGCCAAAAACAGGATTATGGATTTTAATTAGTAGCATTTTAGAATTAATTATTGGAGATTATATTTATATTGTGATTTATTGGATTGTTGTACCTTACCGTTGCTTCAATATTGGGAGCGCTACACTAGCTTTTGTCTTCCAACATATTTTTACACCCTTGTCCTAGACGTGCGAAGTGTTCTATTCTGACCCTTGTGTAACTCATAAATATGTTCTATTGTGCTTCATTTTAGCCGCACAATATTCGTCGCAAACATTTAATTGTATTTCCAAACAAATCCAACTTTAAACCTTTGTGCGTTCCAATCGAAATTGGAGACACAATCTCGACCCATTTTGATCAACCCAAATTATGACAATATTCTATTCTGAGTCTTGTACGTCCATAATATTTGTGTCCCACCTAATTTTAACCCTATGTACTTTCAATTAATTTTAGAATACTATTTACACTAATTTTAATTAAATTAGTGTAAGGACCCAACTTAACCCAAAACTAGACCCAACACCAAAACCAAAAACCCATTCACACCCTCAAGACTCATACTAAATACCACACACCCTTTTTAGCCACTACATCACACCAAATATGGTATTTTCTCTCATTTAATCCAAAAACCTTACTTTATGCAATTTTTCCAATTGTTGGAGACTTTTATGCAAAAGTGTATTAAGGTGTACATACCCCATTGGACACAACACATGAAGAAATACCCCTTTTCTTTATTGACTGGTCATGTAAATTTCTCTATAATTTTAGAGTGTGCAACACTCAACATCTTCCCCCCTCCCCCATCAATCTTAGCCATCTATTCTTTAAAACAACACAATCCTAGCCCTTCAAATTTCTACATGTAGAAAGAAAATCCGATCCCTAGGTATACTTGGGCAGCCTAACTCCCTAGGTCTACATCCCCCTACTTTTTCCTATATATATATAAATACTTTTATCATTGTATTTCCATCAACCATCACCAATACTAAACCCTAGCCGAAATACATCATCACTCACATCCCCATCATCTTCATCCCTCACTACTGCCTTCGTCCCACGGATCCCTCACCCTGGATCGCCTAAACAGCCACTCCACTGTCGAATGACCCATCCCGATCACCATCATCGTCGATACAATCAGACCACCTCGCGACCGAGCCCGTCTCGCCGGATCTGATCCTAACCGCTAACACCACCGTCTCCTCCCTTCACGACCCCGTCGACAACCCCGTTGTCCACCATCGACTGCAGACTCCGTCAACTTCGATACCACGACCTCCTCCTCCTGAGAACACCTGTACCACCATTAATATTATCACCACTATCACCAGCGTCGACACCCCACTTCCCCTCAACTATCTTTTCGACCACACGACCCCGACCGCCTGAGTCCCCACGACGAGCAGCCGAGCAGCGATCGTACATCACCGCGAGCACTCGACCTTGCCTGAGCCCCTCCTCGACGACACTGACCCAGCCGGACTCTTCAACACAGTAGCAGCCGGAGCCGAGCCCTCCACCGTGATAGCACCTCGTCGGAGACAACCCAGCGACCTCCCTCGACGTCGAATACACCCCCTCGTTCACGTGCACGCTAGCACACAGGTTCAACTTGTTTTCCTTTCATGTTGTATGTATGTACATGTGTGGATAGTATTTGGATTTAGCATATTGTTTCATGATAAGTTTAGTTAGATGCTCATTGCTAGACACTATGCAAATAAACCCAAAACTAGTTGTGTGTGCGTGTGTGTATAATAACAAATTTAGTACATATATATATATATATATATATATATATATATATATATTGTGTGGAAATTAATTGCTAGTACTAGGTATGACTGTAATATATTTGTTGTATGACCATAAGGGTTAATTATGGGTACCCTGTATTTACATATGACCATGTAACCCAGAATATTAGTGAATCGACTGCCTTGTATACATCGATGTACTGGCTAGACATGTGTTAGTGATTTACTGTCTAATTATGCACCACATTTGAGGACATGACAACCGTGTAGTTAGACGCACACTTGACCCTGCTAGTTAACAAGTATCACTCCTAGAGTAGTCTCTGAGTTCAAAGTAATTGTGTTGTCTATGTGCTAGTGTAACGACTGATTCTATATTATTATTATACGATGTATATAGGACTGTTGGATTATTCAGACAAGACTTCAGAAATAGGATATTGGTATTGCCAGTAGAGGACCACAGGCGAGTACATTCTCTGACAGTTTTTATTATGTTGATCATCTCTATGATTCTAGTTGTATAGCGTATATAATTCTGACACTATGGACACACGAGTTAGCATCATCGAGCCCTGTCACGAGGAGGCGTGATTGGAATCCATCGTGCTAGCTGGGGACGGGAAGACATTAGTAGATTATGTGATCATATCCAACTCTACATGAATTATAGCTCACCCCACACCTCACGTCAGGTGCAGCCTGACCATTACATACCTCATAGCCTGTTATGTATGATTAGCCTGACTATTGCTCGCATCATAGCTAACTGGATGGTTGTCCTGACCTTACATGAATTATAGCTAATCATATATAACAAGCCTGATCAGTCTCAAGCTGATCATATGATATACTAATGTTTCACACACTTAGCTAGATATTCTATCCATGTATTTCCAGTTTATTATTCTAGCATTTACTTATATTCCAGTACATTGTTCTAGCAAGCACTTGTATTTTTGTTCATTGCTAGTTGTACCATTAATGATGATATATGCTCCAGTATTTCTATTTACAGTATTTTATTATCTCCAGTATTCTTATTTCTAGTATTTATTGTAGTGCCCCGTTCTCTCGGTACGGAGAGCGCGGCTAAGAAACACAAGATGGTATCGTTCGATCGGGATAGATTGAATTAAGAACTCTCCTCATTATGGATTTGTTTCTTCGGAATCGATTCCCATATTCAGTGGACTGTGCCCCAAGGATCGGCTTAGCGGCAGAGTCAGGAGGGACCTCTCCGCTGCTATCTTTTATTGCCTCGGATTTCGATGTCGCTTGTTGCTTTCGTGCTTTGAGTTGGTTTTGGGATTTGCTTGTTTTCCTTGAACAATTTCGATGGTTTTTATTATTTTCGTTTATTGAACTGCACTTCAATTCCGAGATTAGAAAAGTGGAAGTGGTATTGATCGAGCTGTTCGTAATGCAGGTGAACGAGCAGTAGGCGGCTTGCGAGCGGAGTCGTGAAGCGCCTCTTTCCTTCTCCCTTCCAACAGTCTAAGTGAGTGGCTACCGACCCGATTAGCTAGCCCTGCTTCCAAGCTTCACACCCTAAAATCTCGCATTCTTCTTTGCCCCGATCAAACGATACCAAGTAATAATAAAAGAAACCAAGATAAAAGAGAATAGACTTGGTTCATTATGCTTGTCAATAACTTCATGAATGGATACTGAACTGCATGCTTGTTCGTTTGGGAATAACTCATGAATTATTGCTTGTCTTGTACAATTGCTTATCTTGTACTCTTGTTGCCTCAAATTGTACTCTTGTTGCCTCAACTGCAATAAATTGTTACTTATATATTGTTCGATCATGGACAACTTGTGCACAGGGTCACGGTCTCGCGAACGATATTGGGGCACTGGCATCTATCCGGTCCGGTTGAGACCTATTATTCTAGTCTCTTGTTCGGCAGAATGGTTTGCAGTGCCTCTTGTACTTTCATTGCATACCATTCACGTCAAAGACTATCGTCCAAAATGGCAACCAAGCCAGTAATAATCTTGTATATTTAAACCTGTTGCAAACTAACTTGTATCTTCGTGGCAGGGAAGGCAGGGTAAGTATTGTGCAGGTAATTCAGACGGTCAGGTAAAATCTACCGAACGGTGGCATGTTTATTTCAGTAAATTATATATGCTGCTTACTTGTAAATGAACTAAGGCAAGATAGAAACCCATAAATATGCATGCTTCATTAAAACAACGTATTGATTGGTATAGTTCGGCTAGCTCGCCTTCACCAGTATGTTTTGACATACTGACCCTCGTTGAAACAGGTTCTCCGCACCAAGGCGAACCGAGCGAGGAGCCGAAGTCGTCTTCCTGATCCAGTCCAGCTGTTGGCGCATCTTCACCGCGCCCCTTGAAGCATTTTGAAGTCAGAAGCTTGCAACTCTTCATACACAAATGCAACTTCGTGGCAAAGCCATCCTCCAGCCTGGAGGTCTTTATCATTTTGAAGTTATAAAGGGATATAATGTACAGGACTGCTATCTTATTTTGAGTCAACACTTTTGTAAGCCCGTGCGACATATTCGATGACTCATTCAAGAGTTTGTAATAGATGTTCATTATCAATAAAGAGAACTTTTCCATATTTTAAATATGTGTTTTAATTTATCTGCGTGCTCTGAATATGTGCTTGCTATGAAAATCTTTAAAGCCTTGTGCAGGCGCAATACCAGACCCGCACGGTGGTCACGATTCGGGGGACGCCTCAAACGATTCTACGGAATCGGGTCGTGACATAGTGGTATCAGAGCACAGATTCAAAGTTCCTTAGACTTCATGCTGGAAATGTTCCTTTAACGATCAAATTCCTGTGCGAACTCTTGAGCTCGTTAGGCCAAAATGAGATACATTCATGCAATAAGTCCATAATACATTATGATCCTAATATAATTTACCTTCTTTTGAAGGAATGGCTCCAGCGCAAGCACCGAACGAAATGTAAGGCCAATGAAGTAGTTCGGGCACTTCAAGAAGTTCAAAGAGCCAGCGAGCCGTGCCAAGCATCGATCCCATCCAACGAATGTTGCAGATGTTGGAGGCAAACCAACAAAGGGACGAGGCTCGCTACAAACGGGCCGAGAAGCGGGCGAAAGAGAGTCAGCTCAAGTTTCAAGATAATATAGAAGCACGATTCTCAGTCCAACAGAAGCAGGTGGATGCCCTACAACAGATCGTTCAGACTCTGGCATCCAACCAGTCCGCGGCAACGCCAGCGACTCCGGTGGAACAGCCGGTGCTTGAAGTAGAGACACCATAAATCCCAAGGCCGAGGGACGTGACTACCTTCGACTTTGGCCACTTCAAGAAAGTCTGCAACACTCCATTCAACGGGACTGAGGACCCAGTCGTAGCTCTAGATTGGTTGGCCGAACTTGAAGATTACTTCGCTCTGCTAGAGGTCCCCGAAGAGAAACGCGTCGCCTGCACGCAACTACAGCTCTGCCTCAACGTGCACGATTGGTGGAATGCACGATTGGTGGAACGTGCATCGACGATCTCTTCAATTTGATCACGGAGAGGAGGCGATCTCGTGGACGACTTTTCGTGCCACGTTCGAAGAGGAGTTTATACCCCCTCCAGTACAACGTCAAATAGAGAACGAGTTCGTGCAACTGAGGCAGGGCAGCATGACTGTTAAGCAGTACTCCGTCGAATTCAACCGTCTCTCCAAATTTGCTATGGCCTATTTACCTGATGTAACGAGTCGAGCAAGAAGGTTTGAAGGTGGACTACGCCATATCATTCATGGGCACGTAGTCGTTCATCAGAATCGTACAATGCATGAAGTCATGAATCACGCCCTATCTCTCGAACCAGATTATCCTAACGTTCCTGTCGGCGCTGTGCATACCTCCAGTCACAAACGCCAAAGCAACGAGAGAGAAAACAACGCTACAAAGCGTCAAAACGATGGCGGTTCACACAAAGGGAACACAATGCCCTACTGTAAATTCTGTAAAAAGCCGGGGCATGCAATAGACAAATGTCGTATGAAACTTGGTTTATGCCTAGCCTGTGGCGGATCAGACCATTCTGTTCGTGATTGTTCCTTGAGTCTTGATCGCCATCTCGAACGCAATAACCCCTAACGGTAGGTCCCATTCCTAAGTTTTGGGATAAAACTTCTAATTAGTTAGGTAGGATGTAGCGCCCCATTCTCCCGGTGCGGAGAGCGCGGCTAAGAAATACAAGATGGTATCGTTCGATCGGGATAGATTAAATTAAGAACTCGACCTCGTTATCGATTTGTTTCTTCGAAATCGATTCCCATATTCAGTGGACCGTGCCCCAAGGATCGACTTAGCGGCAAAGTCAGGAGGGACCTCTCCGCTGCTATCTTTTATTGCCTCGGATTTCGATATCGCTTGTTGCTTTCGTGCTTTGAGTTGGTTTTGGGATTTGCTTGTTTTCCTTGAACGGTTTCGATGGTTTTCATTATTTTCGTTCATTGAACTGCACTTCAATTCCGAGATTTGAAAAGTGGAAGAGGTATTGATCGAGCTGTTCGTAATGCAGGTGAACGAGCAGTAGGCGGCTTGCGAGCGGTGTCGTGAAGCGCCTCTTTCCTTCTTCCTTCCAACAATCTAAGTGAGTGGCTACCAACCCGATTAGCTAGCCCTGCTTCCAAGCTTCACACCCTAAAATCTCGTATTCTTCTTTGCCCCGATCAAATGATACCAACTAATAATAAAAGAAACCAAGATAAAAGAGAATAGACTTGGTTCATTATGCTTGTCAATAACTTCATGAACGGATACTGAACTGCATGCTTGTTCGTTTGGGAATAACTCATGAATTATTGCTTGGCTTGTACAATTGCTTGTCTTGTACTCTTGTTGCCTCAAATTGCACTCTTGTTGCCTCAACTGCAATAAATTGTTACTTGTATATTGTTCGATCATGGACAACTTGTGCACAGGGTCACGGTCTCGCGGACGATGCTGAGGCACTGGCATCGATCCGGTCCGGACGAGACCTATTGTTCTAGTCTCTTGTTCGATGGAATGGTTTGCAGCGCCTCTTGTACTTTCGTTGTATACCATTCACGTCAAAGACTACCATCCAAAATGGCAACCAAGCCAGTGATCATCTTGTATATTTAAACCTGTTGCAAACTAACTTGTGTCTTCGTGGCAGGGAAGGCAGGGTAAGTATTGTGCAGGTAATTCAGACGGTCAGGTAAAATTTACCGAACGGTGGCACGTTCATTTCAGTAAATTATATATGCTGCTTACTTGTAAATGAACTAGGGCAAGATAGAAACCCATAAATATGCATGCTTCATTAAAACAACTTATTGATTGGTATAATTCGGCTAGCTCGCCTTCACCAGTATGTTTCGACATGCTGACCCTCGTTAAAATAGGTTCTCCGTACCAAGGTTAACCGAGCGAGGAGCCGAAGTCGTCTTCCCGATCCAGTCCAGCTGTTGGCGCATCTTTACCGCGCCCCTTGAAGCAATTTGAAGTCAGAAGATTGCAACTCTTCATACACAAATGCACCTTCGTGGCAAAGCCGTCCTCCAGCCTGGAGGTCTTTATCATTTTAAAGTTATAAAGGGATGTAATGTACATGATTGCTATCTCATTTTGAGTCAACACTTTTGTAAGCCCGTGCGGTATATTAGATGACTCGTTCAAGAGTTTGTAATAGATGTTCATTATCAATAAAGAGAACTTTTCCATGTTTCAAATCTGTGTTTCAATTTATCTGCATACTCTGAATATGTGCTTGCTATGCAAATCATTAAAGCCTTGTGCGGGCGCAATCCCAGGCCCGCACGGCGGTCATGATTCGGGGGATGCCTCAAACGATTCTACGGAATCGGGTCATGACATTTATATCCATCTTGTATTTATTTATATTTTATTATAGTTTTTGTCAATATACATGGAACTGCTGTTAGTGCTTGTACTTCGCTCTAATCCTTACTGGATATTTTTTTCAGAGGATCTTGAGGACTTCTGTCCTACACACTATGGACCAGGTGTAGATGTTGACTACATACCAGAGATCTTAGAAGAGTCTATTCCTTTAGAGGAGACACTACCTGCAGCTATTTAGACAGTTATTATTTTATGCCTTTGAGTTTATGTTGAGACTTATATTGAGACTTATGTTGAGTTTATTTTGAGACTTGTTGAGACTATTTATGTGGGACAGCTAGACTGTAGTTTATCTTTATTTGAGTTATTGTGCTTGACTTATGTCAGTACATCTTATCTTTTATCTCATCATGCCATTATTTCTTATAGTTGTGATTGAGTATACATTATGAACTGTTGAGATATATTTATTTTATTGTCCTCCCTATGGAGTTGAGATCATTGACAGGTTGTGAGTTATGTTTAGTAGTATTGAGACCTAGACAACGTTCTACCACCGATGCTGTGGCGTAGGCTAGACGTACCCACGGCTCATGCCTAAATTTTGGGTGCGGGTCATGACACCCCTAGCTCACATGCACACATACACAAACGCTCACTTACACACATACATAAATATATATATATATATATATATATATATATATATATATATATATATATATATATATATATATATATATATATATATATATATATATATATATATATATGCACATGAACTTTTTTACTCTCCAATGACCACTAATACACCTCAAATAAAATAGAAACATAACTATAACTATATATATTATATATATATATATATATATAACAACTATAATTATAATACTATAATAGCTATAACTAAGGTAAATTGAATTAGAATACAAAGTATCAAATACATGGAATGCACATCGTATCACACTCAATCTATGATACGCTTGCGATACGGCTCCACCACACCATAAAATATATCCTGAAGGACACAAGCAAGTCTAGAATCATAATTAGAAGCAACATGAGGTATTAGCTACTCATCTGCGTGCCCGTGTTAAAATATGACATGCTTAAACCCCCGTGTCGGAAGAAAACTCCCAAATCAATCTGTATCACCAAATTATCGTGATACGGCCTACACGTATCCAATTGTGGACACGTACCTAGTCTAACACAACCGAACACATGTCAATTTAGTCTAATTGACCTATTGACAAACATATGATATACCAATCTCGGAATTCTCCCAAAATTGACACAAAATACCACATAAAACTCATAATACATAGCCAAATAGCCTAGAACTTGTTCCTATAGGTAGTCATATGCCATAGGTTCATTACTAATGGTCAAATACATGATTAAGAAGCTATAATCAGAGGAAATTTAGGAATTACCAATTGGGAGATGAATTTCTAATAAAAATACAGTTGGACATGATCCGGACACGATCTCCTTGCCAAAGCTCCTTCTCCTCTTGTGCTCCTTGCAATGACAAGCTCCAATGCTCCTTGAGTGATGAGAATAAGAGGGAATGGAATAAATTTGGAAATAATTGATGGAGAAATTGTGTAGAAAATTAATGGAGGAAAATAAAAAATTAGGGATCTAGAATTTGGGATATAGAATGAAAGAGCAAATGAGAGGAGAGAGAGAGAAAGAGAGGCCTATATGTGGTTGGCCCCTTATTTCCCCCTTCTCCAAGAAATGTATAATGACCACTATGCCCTTACATCCTAATATGAGGAATAATTATGAAAGGGGTATTTAGGAAGTCTCTAACTAATTGTAATTAAACTAATTCTCTTTAGTTAATTAATGGGAATGGGTTCATTGGGCTTAGTCCATGTCAGCGCACTATTTGTCATGAAAAGTCTAATTTAGGTCAACTAATGTCAAGTTAAATTAAATAGGCTAGTCCACTAACTAAATTAAATGCTACAAGCCTCTAATTTAATATAGCACTCTAATAATTAAATAACTAATACAAGTATCAAATAAATATACATGGTTTAATAATATTAATATTATATTCCTAAAATTAAATAACTTGGCCAAATTACCAAATTATTCCTAGTTGAAAAAGTGGGATGACAATCCTAAACCCCACATATGTATCTCAATACCAGGAATTACTACCTCAATAGCCAAGCCCTCCAAATCTGCCAACGAGTGTCTATCCGTCGTCAAGCACATTGCTACCAGATACCTGCTCAAGGCATCGGCAACTACGTTGGCCTTCCCTAGATGATACTACAATGAGATATCGAAGTCCTTCATCAACTCCAACCACCGACGTTGCCTCATGTTCAGCTTCTTCTAGGTAAATACATACTTCAAGCTCTTATGGTCCGTAAAGATCTTCACACGCTCTCTGTACAAATAGTGTTTCCACAGCTTCAAAGAAAAACTGACATCTACTAACTTCAAATCATGGGTAGGATAGTTCTTCTCATGAGGACGTAATTGCCTTGATGCATAGGCAATTACCTTCCTATTCTGCTGGAGAACACAATCCAAACATTTTTCTGATGCATCATTATAGATAGTGAAACCCCCAAATCCTAATGGCAACATCAAAATAGAAGGAGACGTCAACTGTAAACCCCTAAATTTTTCAGGAATTTAAAAATAAATTTTTGGAATTTTTTGGAATTTTTTGTGGTTTTCTAGGAATTAAAATAAATGTTTTTCTGAATTAAATATTTTTTAGTATTAAAAATAAATATTAAAATATTATAAAAATAATATTTTTGGGTGTAAAATAAAATATTAGACATAGGATAATTTTTCTGAAATTTATTGGACCCCGAAACCATTTTTAAAGACCTAAAAATTAATGTATTTATTAAACCAAAATAAACCAATTTAAACCGGTTTAATTTTAAACCGGGTTTAATGAACCAAACCCTGAACCTGAACCAACCCACTCTAATGGATCGGGTCGAATCCATACCCGACCCAAACCGCTAAGACCCGACCCGCATAACCTGAACAGTAACTAACCGATCCCCGATCCCGCCGACTTCCTCTCCGCCCAACCGCCCCGAGCCGTACGCCTCCCCGACGCCTCGTCGACTCCGATAACCGCTGCACCCCTACCCCTTCGCCTCCCCGTCGACCTCTCCTCTTCCTGCCAACGGTCGACGGCCCCAGTATAAAACCCCCACCTATCTCCCTACCACCATCATCGATCCACCACCGCCACTACTCCCCTCCGGCCACCGCCACTACTTACCTCCAGCGAACCCCGAGATCCGGCGAACACCAAGCAGCATCCCGACGACTGAGGAGCCCCGCCGCCGAGCCGCTGAGCAACCACCGCAGCCGCTGCCGACGTGTATCGCACCGTCGAGTACGCCTAATTTCAGTCTATACCGACGCCCTGTTCAGGTGAGGTTTTCTCTCTCCTTTCGGCCTTATTTTCTGTTCTGTTAAATCTTGCACGTAGATTGCCTGACCCTCTCGATACCTGTGCCATCGGTTCGGCATATCGCACCCTGTGTCGATCGTAAATTGCGATGCAAAATCAGGAAAAATGACCCATTTTCTAAAAATTTAGAATTCGTCCCGAGCTCCCCAATTTGCGACCGTTTTGCGACCAACATGTTAATTGTTTTCAAAATCCACCTGAACAATTATTTAGATCATATGACCAAATTTTTAATCCTATTTTTAGTTCAATTTATTGAGCTGTAGTTTGTAATATTTTTGAGGGTAAAATTGACCAAAATATTGGTTATTTTAATACCCTATTTTTCCCCGAAATTGGGTGCTCCCCGCTAAACGGGATGACTTGGTCTTGTGCAAACTTCACCAAAAGGTGCACACCATTAATACGGACGTATGAGATTTTGCGAAAGTTAATTTGGATGTGCGTGCACACCGGAATCAACGTGTATCCGTCAACAACACCCCGTATCGGCCCTGTTTTGGAACTTATTGTAACTTCGTGTACGCACGTCGTATCGAAATGAAACTTGCGCCATCGGACTCGTAGCAATACGCTGGTCCTGTGACCCAAGTTTGGTTCGATTCTGAGAACATTGACAAAATCGTGTATCGTGGGCCCTACGGCTCCACTTGACGGGTAATTTTGTGATTGGTTCATCGAAATCCAGTTCTGGATATTTTGTTGGGTTTGTATCATCGTTCTGGACTTGTAGACACTAAGTTTGATGAATTTGGAGAACTTTGTCTCTGGTACATTTCTCGGTGCGAAGTGGGCCACATGTGGACCCCGCTTTGACCAGAAACTGTCATTTTTGCCCCTGTGTCCAAATTGGACTTATGGACAGGCAATTCTAGCTATTTGATGTCTTCTTAATCTTATGGTAACATTCATTTCAGTATTCGGAGGAGTACCTGCAGATCCCGCTGATACCAGAGCAACAGTTGGAGTCATAACCCAAGCAAGTGTACCTTGCCAATCTTGCAGTCATTGCTACATGTTATTTCCTTGATGTATTATTATGTTATATCTGTTCAACCTAGGATCGTATGACATTACTTCACGTTCGAATAATATTTGGGTGTCAACCCCGTACGCGGAGTTATGTAACGTCACCTAGAGATGGATATCGAGACCCTATACAATTTTCGTGCTTGCATCATCAAGTACGTCATACCATAGGACACCTGATACTATTCATGAGACAGAATCTTCCTGAGATATTCATGGTGATTCTGTATAGGTTACATGATTCGTGACATAGATATTGCATGTGCTTAGCTATCATTATGACTTGCTATATTAGATATGATCTTGCGTGACATGGACATGAGACATCGTGGACATGAGATGTGTGATTACATTGGATGGGGAGAGACACACAGGCTACAGGCTGATTTTATATATAAATTTATTATGGTGCCATAGGCCCACTACATAGTAAATTATATAGTAAATTACATAGTAAATTACATAGTATATCTGGTACAGGGTCACTGACACAGAGCTTGTAGTAGTCTCAGCCTAAGTCTAGTGATGCTCTCACTTGTATTTCACATAGCTGGTTACCTAGTTTATCCTATTAATTTATTTATTATTGTATTGCATTTATTTTTGGCATGAGTTATTCTTGTACCTTGCTATGTCCCCTGAGGACCTGGATCCGAATTATGTCCCCAGGAATAGCAGAGAAGATCTATCCCGAGGTATACGGGACAGGAGCATTAACAGGAGCAGTTATTGGAGCAGTACCAGAACTCGGGGATGAGGTGATCGCCGAGAATTTCTTCTGAGTATCTGGTTATTATACTCAGTTATTTCTATTGTTAGACTCTTATTTCCTGTCTAATGAATTGATGTATCATACATATTATCAGGTTGTTCCCCGAGATATATTTTTATTGAGACTTGATATTGATTTATATTTCATATTTTTGTATTTATTTTCTGTGGATGAGATTAGTATATTAGATCTTTATTATTGTGTTACAGCTTAAGTATAACTTGATGGATCCATTAAATTTGGTTTGCACATCGGTGTGTGCTGCTGGCCATTGCCACGTGGCTAGTCCCTCGATATTTTAGGACTGGGGCATGACATCAACCTCGTCTTCGATTCCTTAAAAGTAGCCTAGCACTCCTCTGTCCAAACAAACTTTGCATCCTTCCTGGTGAGTCTGTTCATCGGCTCAGCAATCCTCAAAAAATTATGCACAAACTTTCTATAGTAGCCTGCCAGACCCAAGAAACTCCTGATCTCTGCCACTGAACTCGGGGTCTTCCAAGACTCCACTGCTTTGATCTTCTTCAGGTCAATAAAAATCCCATCACCAGTCACAACATGCCCCAAGAAGTCTACCTTGTCTAGGAAGAACTCGCACTTGGACAGCTTTTCATACAGCTTCTCCTTCCTCAGCACATCTAACACAATCCACAGATGCTCCTCGTTCTCCTCTGGCGTCTTCGAGTGTAACCTCCCTGATTTTTTTCAAAATTTTAAATACATTTTCCCGCTATTTTCTGTAAATTTTTTTGGAATTTAAAACTAAGATATTTTGTGATTAAAGGATTTTTAGATAATGCTAATTAATATTCAAATATTATTAAAATAATATTTTATGGTGTAAAATGGAAAACCGGACATAGGATAATTTTTCGGGAATTTATTGGACTCCGGAAACGCGTTTAAAGCCCTAAATACTATTGGATATATAAACCGAATTAAACCCGTGCCAAACGCCCAACATCCCCATAAGAGACGAAGCCAAGCCCAAGGAGCGTTGACCCAGCCCAAATCCTAGGTCAAACCCAAGCCCAAATCCTACATGTATAAATATATAATTATATTTTTTTCCTTTTTCTAGGTGAAACCAAAAATCCCAAAACCTAAAATAGAGTTCAGCCGACTCCAACTCTTCTTCCCTGGCCGCCACTCTCTCTCCCTCCTCCCTTATTTTATTTTCTCCATGCAATTTCCTCCTTCCTTTCTTCTTCTTCTTCCTATAATTTCTTCTTCATCCCTTCTTCTTCTTCATTCTGAGAGACTCCGGCCGACTGACCCGCCGACCCCCTGCCGACTTGACCGACCCCCGCGGAGGCTCCGGCTACAGCCACCCCGACCGCTTGTCAGTGCAGCCCCCGACCGGCATAGTGCACCCCGACCGCCTGTCGATACCGCCATCCCTCGTCCGGCCGGCTGCCAACAGCAGCCCCTGACACGTCCCCCGACCGGCAGCGCGTCTCCCCGACGGCAGCTCCTCCACAGCAGTCTCCAGCGCACCTCTTTGAGCGACTTCAGTCCGAGCAGCCAGCAGCTCCGAGGAGCCGTGTCTCGGTATCGAGTTTTCCCCCGACCTCCCTGTCCAGTCCAACTTTATCATCATCACCACCAGAGACATTCCCGGTTGATGTTTGTAGAATACTTCGTGACTGAAGCAATGAAGTTGGCACAAAAGGGGGCTTCTTCTAACCAAATAAGTCCTTTATAGCTTTTGTCCTAGGTGGTCACGACAGTGGCAAAGGAGCACAATGTGCGAAATAGCAGATACATTGGATTTGCACATCTGAGTGCTGGTGATCTGTTGAGGAAGGAAATGTCCTCCGACAGTGTAAATGGAGCAATGATTTGTGATGTTATCAAGGAAGGAAAGATTGTTCCTTCAAAAGTGACTGTCAGCTTGCTCTGTGATGCAATTAAATCTAGCAAGAACCACAAATTTCTAATTGATGGGTTTCCATGAAGTGATGAAAACCGTATTTCTTTTGAGAAAATAACTGGTAGGGAACCAGACATGGTGATTTTTGACTGTCCAGAGGAGGAACTGGTTAAACGAGTGCTAAGCCGTGATCAGGGAAGGATTGATGATAATATTGAAACAGTAAAGAAGCATCTAAAAGTGTTCAGCAAATTAAATCTCCCCGTTGTCGATTACTATTCTGTGAGGGGAAAAGTACACTATAACCAAGGACACGAGCAGGACACAAGAATTCAGACTTCTCGGAGCCCAGTTCAGGTAACGTTTCCTCTCACCTCGTAACTCCATTTTCGATTCCGTCTGTTGCAATACGTAGACTGTGTAACCCTCTCGGTGCCCGTGCAACTCGCTCGGTGCATCGCGTCCTGTGGTGATCGCACACCGCGATCCAAAAACGGGAAAAACAACGTCCTGTTTTACCCCGGAACTGAGTGCGCCCCGCCAAACGGGATGACTTGGTCGCACGTGGTCTTTACCAACCGTGCACGGAGTTGATACGGTCGTGTGGGATTTCGCAGAAGTCGATTCGGAGGTGCGTGCACCCCGGAGTCAACGCGTATCCGCCGACGACACTCTGTATCCGACCTTTCTGGAATATGCTGTAACTTTGTGTACACACGTCAGATCGAGACGAAACTTGTACCATTAGACTCGTAGCAATACGCTGGTCCTGTGACCCAAGTTTGGTCCGATTCTGAGAACGTTGACAAAATCGCGTATCGTGGGCCCCACCGACTCCACTTGACGGGCGATTTTGTGAACGGCTCATCGGAATCCAATTCTGGAAGTTCCGTTGGGTTCGTATCAATATTCCTGACTTATAGACACTGAGTTTACAGAATTTGGAGACCTTTGACCCTGACACGCTTTTCGGTGCAAAGTGACCCACGTGTGGACCCCGCTTTGGCCGGAAATGACCTTTTTGCCCCTGTGTCCAAATTGGACGTAAGGACAGGCATTTCTAGCAGTTTGATACCTTTTGAGACTGTTGGTGATGTTTATTACAGCTTTTGGAGTAGCACCTACCGGATCCACCGATACCAGGACGACAGTTGATATTCAAACATCAGGCAAGTGTACCTTGCCATCTCTGCAGTATTGTTACCTATTTTCTTATCTCATTATATTACTGTGCATGCTCAACCTAGGACCGTTTGACATACTTAGCGTCCGATTATCAGTCGGGTGCCAACATCGTACGCGGTGTTGGATAATGTCATCTAGATATGGACATACGTAACACTTTATCTTCTCGTACTTGTCTTACCAAGTACACTTTGACCCAGGACACTGGACACTGATCATGAGACAGGATCTTCCCGAGATGTTTGAGGTGATTTTGTATAGGACTTGGCATAGATTCTATATTCTAGATACATTATGACTTGTGCATTAGTTATGACCCCGCTGACATGGATGTGAGACGTTATGTTCATGATTTGCGTGGTTACATTGGGTGGGGAGAGACACACAGACTACAGGCTGATTATATATATACACCCCTACTATTGTGAGGCCAAGACTCTGAAGCCCGAGCTTGGCCCCTTACTCATTATTACTACTACTACCGGCTCCCCTACACAGAGCTTGTAGTATGCTTCAGCCTGAGTTCTAGTGCTGCTCTCATCTTGCATATCACTTAGCTGGTTATTTTAGTATTCCCTTATTGTTCCATCTATTGTTGGATAGATTCACAGGCTATAGGTTGATTATGTTATGCCGGCTACTCAGTATCCCGCTGAGTTAGACCACCTCTTGACACCACTACTACCGGCTCCCCTACACAGGGCTTGTAGTTGTTTCAACCTGAGTACTATTGATATTCTCTCTTGCATTTATACAGATGTTACATACTTACCCTGCTTATCTCATTATTTGCTGCACTGTTTATGTTCTGGCTTGTATTATTTTCTGTACATTGCTATGTCCCCTGAGGACCTGGATATGGATTTTGTCCCCAGATTTTGCAGACCAAGTTTACCCCGAGGTTTACGGGACCGCAGCAGGAGGAGCAGATCCAGGAGCCGTACCACCATCTGAGGACGAGGTCTTAGCTGAAGACTTCTCTTGAGCATCCATGTTCATGCTCAGTTTTATTTATTATTTCAGTCTTTTATTTTCTGGTCTGTGGAACCATTGTACTAGATATTTATCGGGTTGTTCCCGAAGTACTTCGTGAGACTTGCTGATGGTTTACCTTCCTTATTTATTCTGTGGATCATATTTATATCTTGTGTTGATGGGATTAGTTGTGCCATGATTGTCGTAGACTTATTTTACAGCTTAAGTATGCCCTGATGGATCCATTATATTGGGTTGGTCCATCGGTGCGTACTGCTGGCCATTGTCACGTGTCTAGTCCCAAGGTATTTTGGGACTGGGGCGTGACATGGTTTTTGTGGTGGCCCACGCAGGGTCTACGACTAAATCATTCGGTTTCAACTTAGGAACAGAGCAAGCCTGCACCTAGGATTAGAGTATAGGATCTCATCCATAACTGACTATGACTCATCCTCCTTCCAATCTATTACGTTGAATAATTGCATCATGCTTGATTCATGTGCCTTCTCATTAGTTCCTTAAGTATAGCCTTCTCATAGAATATAGAAGTCCCTGTTGATAGAATGATAAGTAGGGTAACATTTCTATTAGAAGTACAGCTAGAGTATTGACACCCCACTAAGTCTAGAATATCTAGTGAACTCTAGAATTCTTTATCTCTAGAATTGGTTTACCATTACCCCCTGATGAATTATGAAGACTTGAGAGTAGTATAGACACTACTAGAGTTAGTTAGAACTTTTACCATATTGTTTGACCCTAGTATTGAGGAACTAATAGGAAACAAAAATTTAATATTAGGACTGAACCTAACCTTCATAGTTAGAGAAGTATTGGAGAACTACGGATATAGGTTCGTGTCATGATATTAGCAGACAGTACGTCAGGAAGCCCAGAGCAACGAGTATGACATTCCCCATGGGATCACACCTCAAACACAGAGAATTGCTCGCCACCTTCACCTTAGGGAACCATGATATTATCTAAAGCCCCATATTTTAATTTCCTATGTTGTTCATCTGCGACCTTAACGTTCGCTAATGCGCAACGACTTAAATGTGTTCTTCTTTCCTCCGTCTTCCAATTCGTGCCACCTGACACTTCTGATAGTAGGCCAAGTAATTTCCTTCCTTGTTAAGGACCCATAGTTGCTAGGAGCATAGCTGTAGTCTTGAATTTGAAAATTTTGTGCTTGGTAGTTAGAGTTCGATAAGTTTGAGTTAATCTTGTAGATTGTGACCCGATGATTATCCCTTAGTGTTAGATCACGTAATTTGTACCCCCACCTCGATGCAAGTTATAATACCTTTCCCTTGAGACTAGTAACCTTCCCCTTCTCGCTATTGACGCATGTTCTATGAGCACTATGATTAAGACATAAAGCGACCCTTACTTACGTGATATCATAGGAGACCCTAATAAGAGTTTCTGTTTTATTTAGATGTGCAAGGTTATTTTGCAGGATCCTCTTAAGACTGTCACAGTATTAGTTTAATTCTTATAAGTTGGGTAGTATGCCTCACAACCTAGTACCACATAGTCCACTCGACTCATCGAGGCGGTATAATTGAATGGCATTAAGTGTATGCTAGCATAAGATGACAGTATTTATTCAGACGATAGAATTTAGAGGTCCTTGCCCCCATTTGGTCGACTAGCGACATAGACAAGGAGTTGTATGATAACTGTAGAGATTGTAGAGTCTTTTATTATTGTTGCTTATTTTGGTTCTGTTTTTGGTGAACTTGAATTAATTTGTACCTCCTTTCATCATCATCTAGCGTACTTATAATTTTTGTACTACCTTGACTTATGCTGCTATATTATAGCCTAGTTTTTGCAAGCCTATTCTTTATCAAGCTTGTTCATGACATATGTGTTATTGGGGCCTGATCAACCCCACTAATACAATTGTCTATTCAGAATCAATGTATTACGGTCTGATCAACCTTAGTACATTTTGGTTCGCTCTTCGCACGACTACCTTACGTGGATTGAGATATATAGTTGACTAGTATACTTGCCCTCTAGATATGTCTGAGCATATCGTATCGGTTACATAACTGTGCTAATACGAGCAGGCGAACAAAGGATTACCAAAATATAATTTCAATCGACAACTGCTTTGACAATTCCCATTTGAATTCTTTAAACGCCTTGATCCCGATACTTCTATTCTATTACGCTGCCCTTGAACTCTTTATTATTGGTCTCCGTCTTCCTTTATTTCGGAAAGACGAAATCTCGTGCTTGGTATGACTTTATACACAGAGAATACTAGATATACCCCGTAGGCCGATCACACACTTGAGGATTATCCTTTCGTAATTAAGGATATATCATATGTGATATAATCGGCATTGAAGTTTTGAGGACGATATTATTTTGAGTTGGCTTGATTGTGAAACCCTCTCACCTAAGAATTAGACCTACTTGGCTTAGATAGTGAGACTGAGGCTAGCTCGAATCCACTTAGAAATAGAACACGGTATTTTATTTAGTTTTACAATATGGTATCCCTTGGCGCGCCCTACCATTGCTTCGATAATTGGAGCACTTCACTAGTCACTGCCTTCCTACAAATTCCACATCCTTGGCCTAGACGTGACCATCACCCAATTTCCATCTTTGTGCAATTTTCTAATTGTTGGACACTTTTATGCAAAAGGGCATTTAGATGTCCACACTATTGGACATGACACATGAAGAAACCTATTTTCGCTCATGTGGATTTCTTCCATGATTTTTGGAACATACAACGTACAACTTCGCCCACACCGTTAAACCTAGCCTTACATCTTAACCAATGCAAATCTTATACCATCCTTGGCTTCTACCATGGCTTAATTTTAATTTCGAGGACAAAATTTTTATAAGTTGGGTAGATTGTAACCTTCCTGATTTTTTTCAAAATTTTAAATACATTTTCCCGCTATTTTCTGTAAATTTTTTTGGAATTTAAAACTAAGTTATTTTGTGATTAAAGGATTTTTAGATGATGCTAATTAATATTCAAATATTATGGAAATAATATTTTATGGTGTAAAATGGAAAACCGGACATAGGATAATTTTTCGGGAATTTATTGGACTCCGGAAACGCGTTTAAAGCCCTAAATACTATTGGATATATAAACCGAATTAAACCTGTGCCAAACGCCCAACATCCCCATGAGAGACGAAGCCAAGCCCAAGGAGCGTTGACCCAGCCCAAATCCTAGGTCAAACCCAAGCCCAAATCCTACATGTATAAATATATAATTATATTCTTTTCCTTTTTCTAGGTGAAACCAAAAATCCCAAAACCTAAAATAGAGTTCAGCCGACTCCTACTCTTCTTCCCTGGCCGCCACTCTCCCTCCCTCCTCCCTTATTTTATTTTCTCCATGTAATTTCCTCCTTCCTTTCTTCTTCTTCTTCCTATAATTTCTTCTTCATCCCTTCTTCTTCTTCATTCTGAGAGACTCCGGCCGACTGACCCGCCGACCCCCTGCCGACTTGACCGACCCCCGCGGAGGCTCCGGCTACAGCCACCCCGACCGCCTGTCAGTGCAGCCCCCGACCGGCGTAGTACACCCCGACCGCCTGTCGATGCCGCCATCCCTCGTCCGGCCGGCTGCCAACAGCAGCCCCTGACACGTCCCCCGACCGGCAGCGCGTCTTCCCGACGGCAGCTCCTCCACAGCAGTCTCCAGCGCACCTCTTTGAGCGACTTCAGTCCGAGCAGCCAGCAGCTCCGAGGAGCCGTGTCTCGGCATCGAGTTTTCCCCCGACCTCCCTGTCCAGTCCAACTTTATCATCATCACCACCAGAGACATTCCCGGTTGATGTTTGTAGAACACTTCGTGACTGAAGCAATGAAGTTGGCACAAAAGGGGGCTTCTTCTAACCAAATAAGTCCTTTATAGCTTTTGTCCTAGGTGGTCACGGCAGTGGCAAAGGAGCACAATGTGCGAAAATAGCAGATACATTGGATTTGCACATCTGAGTGCTGGTGATCTGTTGAGGAAGGAAATGTCCTCCGACAGTGTAAATGGAGCAATGATTTGTAATGTTATCGAGGAAGGAAAGATTGTTCCTTCAAAAGTGACTGTCAGCTTGCTCTGTGAAGCAATTAAATCTAGCAAGAACCACAAATTTCTAATTGATGGGTTTCCATGAAGTGATGAAAACCGTATTTCTTTTGAGAAAATAACTGGTAGGGAACCAGACATGGTGATTTTTTACTGTCCAGAGGAGGAACTGGTTAAACGAGTGCTAAGCCGTGATCAGGGAAGGATTGATGATAATATTGAAATAGTAAAGAAGCATCTAAAAGTGTTCAGCAAATTAAATCTCCCCGTTGTCGATTACTATTCTGTGAGGGGAAAAGTACACTATAACCCAGGACACGAGCAGGACACAAGAATTCAGACTTCTCGGAGCCCAGTTCAGGTAACGTTTTCTCTCACCTTGTAACTCCGTTTTTGATTTCGTCTGTTGCAATGCGTAGACTGTGTAACCCTCTCGGTGCCCGTGTAACTCGCTCGGTGCATCGCGTCCTGTGGTGATCGCATACCGCGATCCAAAAACGAGAAAAACAATGCCCTGTTTCACCCCGGAACTGAGTGCGCCCCGCCAAACGGGACAACTTGGTCGCACGCGGTCTTTACCAACCGTGCACGGAGTTGATACGGTCGTGTAGGATTTCGCAGAAGTCGATTCGGAGGTGCGTGCACCCCGGAGTCAACGCGTATCCGCCGACGACACTCCGTATCCGACCTTTCTGGAACATGCTGTAACTTTGTGTACACACGTCAGATCGAGATGAAACTTGTGCCATTGGACTCGTAGCAATACGCTGGTCCTGTGACCCAAGTTTGGTCCGATTCTGAGAACGTTGACAAAATTGCATATCGTGGGCCCCACCGACTCCACTTGACGGGCGATTTTGTGAACGGCTCATCGGAATCCAATTCTGGAAGTTCCGTTGGGTTCGTATCAACATTCCTGACTTGTAGACACTGAGTTTATAGAATTTGGAGACCTTTGACCCTGACACACTTTTCGGTGCAAAGTGACCCACGTGTGGACCCCGCTTTGGCCAGAAATGACCTTTTTGCCCCTGTGTCCAAATTGGACGTAAGGACAGGCATTTCTAGCAGTTTGATACCTTTTGAGACTGTTGGTGATGTTTATTACAGCTTTTGGAGTAGCACCTACCGGATCCACCGATACCAGGACGACAGTTGATATTCAAACATCAGGCAAGTGTACCTTGCCATCTCTGCAGTATTGTTACCTATTTTCTTATCTCATTATATTACTGTGCATGCTCAACCTAGGACCGTTTGACATACTTAGCGTCCGATTATCAGTCGGGTGCCAACATCGTACGCGGTGTTGGGTAATGTCATCTAGATATGGACATACGTGACACTTTATCTTCTCGTACTTGTCTTACCAAGTACACTTTGACCCAGGACACTGGACACTGATCATGAGATAGGATCTTCCCGAGATGTTCGAGGTAATTCTGTATAGGACTTGGCATAGATTCTATATTCTAGATACATTATGACTTGTGCATTAGTAATGACCCCGCTGACATGGACGTGAGACGTTATGTTCATGATTTGCGTGGTTACATTGGGTGGGGAGAGACACACAGACTACAGGCTGATTATATATATACACCCCTACTATTGTGAGGCCAAGACTCTGAAGCCCGAGCTTGGCCCCTTACTCATTATTACTACTACTACCGGCTCCCCTACACAGAGCTTGTAGTATGCTTCAGCCTGAGTTCTAGTGCTGCTCTCATCTTGCATATCACTTAGCTGGTTATTTTAGTATTCCCTTATTGTTCCATCTATTGCTGGATAGATTCACAGGCTATAGGTTGATTATGTTATGCCGGCTACTCAGTATCCCGCTGAGTTAGACTACCTCTTGACACCACTACTACCGGCTCCCCTACACAGGGCTTGTAGTTGTTTCAACCTGAGTACTATTGATATTCTCTCTTGCATTTATACAGATGTTACATACTTACCCTGCTTATCTCATTATTTGCTGCACTGTTTATGTTCTGGCTTGTATTATTTTCTGTACATTGCTATGTCCCCTGAGGACCTGGATATGGATTTTGTCCCCAGATTTTGCAGACCAGGTTTACCCCGAGGTTTACGGGACCGCAGCAGGATGAGCAGATCCAGGAGCCGTACCACCATCTGAGGACGAGGTCTTAGCTGAAGACTTCTCTTGAGCATCCATGTTCATGCTCAGTTTTATTTATTATTTCAGTCTTTTATTTTCTGGTCTGTGGAACCATTGTACTAGATATTTATCGGGTTGTTCCCGAAGTACTTCGTGAGACTTGCTGATGGTTTACCTTCCTTATTTATTCTGTGGATCATATTTATATCTTGTGTTGATGGGATTAGTTGTGCCATGATTGTCGTAGACTTGTTTTACAGCTTAAGTATGCCCTGATGGATCCATTATATTGGGTTGGTCCATCGGTGCGTACTGCTGGCCATTGTCACGTGTCTAGTCCCAAGGTATTTTGGGATTGGGGCGTGACATGGTTTTTGTGGTGGCCCACGCAGGGTCTACGACTAAATCATTCGGTTTCAACTTAGGAACAGAGCAAGCCTGCACCTAGGATTAGAGTATAGGATCTCATCCATAACTGACTATGACTCATCCTCCTTCCAATCTATTACGTTGAATAATTGCATCATGCTTGATTCATGTGCCTTCTCATTAGTTCCTTAAGTATAGCCTTCTCATAGAATATAGAAGTCCCTGTTGATAGAATGATAAGTAGGGTAACATTTCTATTAGAAGTACAGCTAGAGTATTGACACCCCACTAAGTCTAGAATATCTAGTGAACTCTAGAATTCTTTATCTCTAGAATTGGTTTACCATTACCCCCTGATGAATTATGAAGACTTGAGAGTAGTATAGACACTACTAGAGTTAGTTAGAACTTTTACCATATTGTTTGACCCTAGTATTGAGGAACTAATAGGAAACAAAAATTTAATATTAGGACTGAACCTAACCTTCACAGTTAGAGAAGTATTGGAGAACTACGGATATAGGTTCGTGTCATGATATTAGCAGACAGTACGTCAGGAAGCCCAGAGCAACGAGTATGACATTCCCCATGGGATCACACCTCAAACACAGAGAATTGCTCGCCACCTTCACCTTAGGGAACCATGATATTATCTAAAGCCCCATATTTTAATTTCCTATGTTGTTCATCTTCGACCTTAACGTTCGCTAATGCACAACGACTTAAATGTGTTCTTCTTTCCTCCGTTTTCCAATTCGTGCCACCTGACACTTCTGATAGTAGGCCAAGTAATTTCCTTCCTTGTTAAGGACCCATAGTTGCTAGGAGCATAGCTGTAGTCTTGAATTTGAAAATTTTGTGCTTGGTAGTTAGAGTTCGATAAGTTTGAGTTAATCTTGTAGATTGTGACCCGATGATTATCCCTTAGTGTTAGATCACGTAATTTGTACCCCCACCTCGATGCAAGTTATAATACCTTTCCCTTGAGACTAGTAACCTTCCCCTTCTCGCTATTGACGCATGTTCTATGAGCACTATGATTAAGACATAAAGCGACCCTTACTTACGTGATATCATAGGAGACCCTAATAAGAGTTTCTGTTTTATTTAGATATGCAAGGTTATTTTGCAGGATCCTCTTAAGACTGTCACAGTATTAGTTTAATTCTTATAAGTTGGGTAGTATGCCTCACAACCTAGTACCACATAGTCCACTCGACTCATCGAGGCGGTATAATTGAATGGCATTAAGTGTATGCTAGCATAAGATGACAGTATTTATTCAGACGATAGAATTTAGAGGTCCTTGCCCCCATTTGGTCGACTAGCGACATAGACAAGGAGTTGTATGATAACTGTAGAGATTGTAGAGTCTTTTATTATTGTTGCTTATTTTGGTTCTGTTTTTGGTGAACTTGAATTAATTTGTACCTCCTTTCATCATCATCTAGCGTACTTATAATTTTTGTACTACCTTGACTTATGCTGCTATATTATAGCCTAGTTTTTGCAAGCCTATTCTTTATCAAGCTTGTTCATGACATATGTGTTATTGGGGCCTGATCAACCCCACTAATACAATTGTCTATTCAGAATCAATGTATTACGGTCTGATCAACCTTAGTACATTTTGGTTCGCTCTTCGCACGACTACCTTACGTGGATTGAGATATATAGTTGACTAGTATACTTGCCCTCTAGATATGTCTGAGCATATCATATCGGTTACATAACTGTGCTAATACGAGCAGGCGAACAAAGGATTACCAAAATATGATTTCAATCCACAAATGCTTTGACAATTCCTATTTGAATTCTTTAAACGCCTTGATCCCGATACTTCTATTCTATTACGCTGCCCTTGAACTCTTTATTATTGGTCTCCGTCTTCCTTTATTTCGGAAAGACGAAATCTCGTGCTTGGTATGACTTTATACACAGAGAATACTAGATATACCCCATAGGCCGATCACACACTTGAGGATTATCCTTTCGTAATTAAGGATATATCATATGTGATATAATCGGCATTGAAGTTTTGAGGACGATATTATTTTGAGTTGGCTTGATTGTGAAACCCTCTCACCTAAGAATTAGACCTACTTGGCTTAGATAGTGAGACTGAGGCTAGCTCGAATCCACTTAGAAATAGAACACGGTATTTTAATTAGTTTTACAATATGGTATCCCTTGGCGCGCCCTTCCATTGCTTCGATAATTGGAGCACTTCACTAGTCACTGCCTTCCTACAAATTCCACATCCTTGGCCTAGACGTGACCATCACCCAATTTCCATCTTTGTGCAATTTTCTAATTGTTGGACACTTTTATGCAAAAGAGCATTTAGATGTCCACACTATTGGACATGACACATGAAGAAACCTATTTTCGCTCATGTGGATTTCTTCCATGATTTTTGGAACGTACAACGTACAACTTCGCCCACACCGTTAAACCTAGCCTTACATCTTAACCAATGCAAATCTTATACCATCCTTGGCTTCTACCATGGCTTAATTTTAATTTCGAGGACAAAATTTTATAAGTTGGGTAGATTGTAACCTTCCTGATTTTTTTCAAAATTTTAAATACATTTTCCCGCTATTTTCTGTAAATTTTTTTGGAATTTAAAACTAAGATATTTTGTGATTAAAGGATTTTTAGATGATGCTAATTAATATTCAAATATTATGGAAATAATATTTTATGGTGTAAAATGGAAAACCGGACATAGGATAATTTTCAGGAATTTATTGGACTCCGGAAACGCGTTTAAAGCCCTAAATACTATTGGATATATAAACCGAATTAAACCTGTGCCAAACGCCCAACATCCCCATGAGAGACGAAGCCAAGCCCAAGGAGCGTTGACCCAGCCCAAATCCTAGGTCAAACCCAAGCCCAAATCCTACATGTATAAATATATAATTATATTCTTTTCCTTTTTCTAAGTGAAACCAAAAATCCCAAAACCTAAAATAGAGTTCAGCCGACTCCTACTCTTCTTCCCTGGCCGCCACTCTCTCTCCCTCCTCCCTTATTTTATTTTCTCCATGTAATTTCCTCCTTCCTTTCTTCTTCTTCTTCCTATAATTTCTTCTTCATCCCTTCTTCTTCTTCATTCTGAGAGACTCCGGCCGACTGACCCGCCGACCCCCTGCCGACTTGACCGACCCCCGCGGAGGCTCCGGCTACAGCCACCCCGACCGCCTGTCAGTGCAGCCCCCGACCGGCGTAGTGCACCCCGACCGCCTGTCGATGCCGCCATCCCTCGTCCGGCCGGCTGCCAACAGCAGCCCCTGACACGTCCCCCGACCGGCAGCGCGTCTCCCCGACGGCAGCTCCTCCACAGCAGTCTCCAGCGCACCTCTTTGAGCGACTTCAGTCCGAGCAGCCAGCAGCTCCGAGGAGCCGTGTCTCGGCATCGAGTTTTCCCCCGACCTCCCTGTCCAGTCCAACTTTATCATCATCACCACCAGAGACATTCCCGGTTGATGTTTGTAGAACACTTCGTGACTGAAGCAATGAAGTTGGCACAAAAGGGGGCTTCTTCTAACCAAATAAGTCCTTTATAGCTTTTGTCCTAGGTGGTCACGGCAGTGGCAAAGGAGCACAATGTGCGAAAATAGCAGATACATTGGATTTGCACATCTGAGTGCTGGTGATCTGTTGAGGAAGGAAATGTCCTCCGACAGTGTAAATGGAGCAATGATTTGTAATGTTATCGAGGAAGGAAAGATTGTTCCTTCAAAAGTGACTGTCAGCTTGCTCTGTGAAGCAACTAAATCTAGCAAGAACCACAAATTTCTAATTGATGGGTTTCCATGAAGTGATGAAAACCGTATTTCTTTTGAGAAAATAACTGGTAGGGAACCAGACATGGTGATTTTTGACTGTCCAGAGGAGGAACTGGTTAAACGAGTGCTAAGCCGTGATCAGGGAAGGATTGATGATAATATTGAAATAGTAAAGAAGCATCTAAAAGTGTTCAGCAAATTAAATCTCCCCGTTGTCGATTACTATTCTGTGAGGGAAAAAGTACACTATAACCCAGGACACGAGCAGGACACAAGAATTCAGACTTCTCGGAGCCCAGTTCAGGTAACGTTTTCTCTCACCTCGTAACTCCGTTTTTGATTTCGTCTGTTGCAATGCGTAGACTGTGTAACCCTCTCGGTGCCCGTGTAACTCGCTCGGTGCATCGCGTCCTGTGGTGATCGCATACCGCGATCCAAAAACGAGAAAAACAACGCCCTGTTTCACCCCGGAACTGAGTGCGCCCCGCCAAACGGGACAACTTGGTCGCACGCGATCTTTACCAACCGTGCACGGAGTTGATACGGTCGTGTGGGATTTCGCAGAAGTCGATTCGGAGGTGCGTGCACCCCGGAGTCAACGCGTATCCGCCGACGATACTCCGTATCCGACCTTTCTGGAACACGCTGTAACTTTGTGTACATACGTCAGATCGAGATGAAACTTGTACCATTGGACTCGTAGCATTACGCTGGTCCTGTAACCCAAGTTTGGTCCGATTCTGAGAACGTTGACAAAATCGCATATCGTGGGCCCCACCGACTCCACTTGACGGGCGATTTTGTGAACGGCTCATCGGAATCCAATTCTGGAAGTTCCGTTGGGTTCGTATCAACATTTCTGACTTGTAGACACTGAGTTTATAGAATTTGGAGACCTTTGACCCTGACACGCTTTTCGGTGCAAAGTGGCCCACGTGTGGACCCCGCTTTGGCCAGAAATGACCTTTTTGCCCCTGTGTCCAAATTGGACGTAAGGACAGGCATTTCTAGCAGTTTGATACCTTTTGAGACTGTTGGTGATGTTTATTACAGCTTTTGGAGTAGCACCTACCGGATCCACCGATACCAGGACGACAGTTGATATTCAAACATCAGGCAAGTGTACCTTGCCATCTCTGCAGTATTGTTACCTATTTTCTTATCTCATTATATTACTGTGCATGCTCAACCTAGGACCGTTTGACATACTTAGCGTCCGATTATCAGTCGGGTGCCAACATCGTACGCGGTGTTGGGTAATGTCATCTAGATATGGACATACGTGACACTTTATCTTCTCGTACTTGTCTTACCAAGTACACTTTGACCCAGGACACTGGACACTGATCATGAGACAGGATCTTCCCGAGATGTTCGAGGTAATTCTGTATAGGACTTGGCATAGATTCTATATTCTAGATACATTATGACTTGTGCATTAGTAATGACCCCGCTGACATGGACGTGAGACGTTATGTTCATGATTTGCGTGGTTACATTGGGTGGGGAGAGACACACAGACTACAGGCTGATTATATATATACACCCCTACTATTGTGAGGCCAAGAGTCTGAAGCCCGAGCTTGGCCCCTTACTCATTATTACTACTACTACCGGCTCCCCTACACAGAGCTTGTAGTATGCTTCAGCCTGAGTTCTAGTGCTGCTCTCATCTTGCATATCACTTAGCTGGTTATTTTAGTATTCCCTTATTGTTCCATCTATTGCTGGATAGATTCACAGGCTACAGGTTGATTATGTTATGCCGGCTACTCAGTATCCCGCTGAGTTAGACCACCTCTTGACACCACTACTACCGGCTCCCCTACACAGGGCTTGTAGTTGTTTCAACCTGAGTACTATTGATATTCTCTCTTGCATTTATACAGATGTTACATACTTACCCTGCTTATCTCATTATTTGCTGCACTGTTTATGTTCTGGCTTGTATTATTTTCTGTACCTTGCTATGTCCCCTGAGGACCTGGATATGGATTTTGTCCCCAGATTTTGCAGACCAGGTTTACCCCGAGGTTTACGGGACCGCAGCAGGAGGAGCCGATCCAGGAGCCATACCACCATCTGAGGACGAGGTCTTAGCTGAAGACTTCTCTTGAGCATCCATGTTTATGCTCAGTTTTATTTATTATTTCAGTCTTTTATTTTCTGGTCTGTGGAACCATTGTACTAGATATTTATCGGGTTGTTCCCGAAGTACTTCGTGAGACTTGCTGATGGTTTACCTTCCTTATTTATTCTGTGGATCATATTTATATCTTGTGTTGATGGGATTGGTTGTGCCATGATTGTCGTAGACTTGTTTTACAGCTTAAGTATGCCCTGATGGATCCATTATATTGGGTTGGTCCATCGGTGCGTACTGTTGGCCATTGCCACGTGTCTAGTCCCAAGGTATTTTGGTACTGGGGCGTGACATCGAGTATATTAGAATTTTATCGATGAACACCACCATGAACTAGTCAAGGTACTGGTGGAACACCTTG
Organism: Iris macrosiphon; assembly: GCA_036927795.1. NCBI lineage: Eukaryota > Viridiplantae > Streptophyta > Magnoliopsida > Asparagales > Iridaceae > Iris > Iris macrosiphon. The sequence goes on from JAYESA010000012.1 coordinate 32,553,822, forward strand.
TTCATCAAATTTATAAATATTGTTGGGGCATTAGTCAACCCAAATGGCATCACCATGAACTCGTACTGGCCATACCGAGTCCTAAAAGTAGTATTCGAAATATCCTCCAACTTTACTTTTACCTGGTGGTAGCCTGATCTCAAGTCTATCATGAAAAATACCTTGGCTCCACTCAACGGAACGAACAGATCATCAATCCGTAGCAACGGGTACTTATTCTTGATAGTAAGATTATTCAATGCCCAGTAATCGATGCACATGCACACTGATCCATCCTTCTTCAGTACAAATAATACTAGGGCTCCCCATGGTGAAGAACTGGATCTGATAAACCCCTTATCTTGCAGTTCATCCACTTACTTCTTTAACTCGACCAGCTCGCTGTTGTTCACTTTATAGACATGCTATAAAATCTGCTCTGCACCTGGCACCAAGTCTATAGAGAACTCAATATCTCGATATGGCGACAATTCTGGCAATTCTTTAGGAAACACATCCAAGAACTCTGTTATCAAGGGAAGCCGTAACTCTTTGCCTTCCACTATAGCTCCACAGATAATGCCTTCTTTTTGCTTCGAAGCTCCTCTAGCAAACTGAAACTCTGGCTCTCCTAAATAAAACTCTACCTCCTCTGCAATCTATACTAGCATGGTGCCTACTCAACCAATCCATCCTGAGTACAATATCGTAGCTCAAAAGTGGCATTACAAGTAGACACGCACTCAGCTTTTGGCCTCCCAGAGTAACTCTCTGATCCTTCCAAATATCACTAACCAGGATAATGTCTTCCCCGGTCATGATCTTTCAAGTCCTAAGCAAAGACACAGCTAACAAATGATGCTTCAGAGCAAAAGAAATAATTACAAAACTATGCGAAGCACCAGAATCAAATAATGCTAAAGCTAGAATAGAATCAAGGAGAACAGAACTTGCGATGACATCTCCGGTGGGCTCGACCTCCTCGATCGTCATAGCAAACGCTCGTCCTTGAGGTGTACCTCCCTGATGCTGGTACTGGGCATAACACTGCTACTGGGTCAGAAGAGGCGGTCCCCTCGGTTGTACTACAGGTGGCCTCGCCTGTGCTCTCTGAGCTGGAGCTGTTCCCTGAGCTGTGCGACGAGGGTTTGAAGAATAATCTCTTATCTGATGCCCCTCTGTACCACAATACAGACAAACTCCCAACCTCTTTCTATAAACTTTCTAGATATGGTCAAGCTTCTTGCAGTAGTGGCAAAAAGCGTATTGTGGCTGTCGTGCCTGGTGAACCAGCACCTTAGCTGGAGTCTTATAATGTTGTGGCTGCTAAAAAGGTCTAAACTAGAGATGAAGACGCTTAGCAGGCACTACGCTGCTACTAGCCCCCATAAAAGAATCACAGTCTCTCTTGGGCTTCAAGATCAACTCCATCGCAACCTTGCGTGCCTCCACAAGTATCTCAGAATATGTCTCATAGAAAGACGGAATAAGGATCTTCACTTCCCAATTCAGACCCTCGAGGAAGTAGATAGCCCAAACCTCTGGCTCCCTCACCAAATACTCTGCAAATTGGATCAACCTCTCGAACTCTGTGGTGTACTCCTCCACAGACATGCTCTCCTGAGTAAGGCTCTCAAACCGCCTCCCCAAGTCAAACTTTTCGTCCGAGCAAAGAACTTCTTCTTAAAGAGGTCCTTGAACACCTCCCAAGACTGCCCCGCATCAGCAAGAAGTAGCTCATTCCTGAACCAGGTATGGGCGATGTCGAACAGCTGAAGTTCCATTGCCTTAACCTTTAAATTATCAGCAAGAACCCTCATGAGACGTAGACGATGCCCTCGATCCCCTTGAAGACCTGAGGTTCCAGCTTCTTGAAGTCCTGGATATTACCTGGCCAAAGTTGGGCAACCTCCGGAGCAACATTCTGCTGGACCGGAGCTTATCTCTCTATTGTAGCAAGGGCATGCTGATAAGCACTCTTGATATCCTACCATAATACGTCGGTCTATCTCTGGTGAGCCTCTGACTGGGCCCTCTGAGCCTCCATCGTCTCACAAAATAATGCGAACACCTGAGTCGCATTTGTCGGCACGGGAGGTGGAGGTGGAAGTCCCTTAGACACAGCTAAAACAGTCCTCTGTACTAGAGGTGGACACCCAAATGCAGCTGATATGCCATTCACCAGAGAAGTGACTGGTGCAGACTCTCAGAAAGTCACGAATCCCTCAAAAGTTGCTCCTTTGTGCTATGATCGAGTCTTAGACGGCATCTTGAGGCAAAGCGAAAGAAAAGAATCAATATGGCACAAGATAGAATGTATTCAAAGAAGGACAATTAAATCTCAATTATCAAATATCGAGGAAGAACAGTAGAAATAAGCAATAGAGTTTTCCCTAGTGCTGATTGAGTATTCTCAGCCTATATCCTATATCCTGAAACAGGCTCGTAATAGCACTCAAATCAGAGCACCACTACGAATCGCACTAATTGTGACCTTGAAGACCTGCATGGGCCACCACTAAAAAAGTGTCACGACCCGCACCCAATATAAGGGCACGAGAATGTGGGTACATATAGCCTACGCCGCAGCATCGACGGTAGAACGTTGTTTGGGTAAATTATACTATCTAATAACAATGATAATCAAGATATATATAACGCCATTAATAAAATATGAATACTCAATCACAGAACTATAAGACGGAACAACGCTCGAATATGATAAAAGAACTAAAGAGTCAAAAATATAACTTACAAGATAAATGATAATATCTAATGAGTCTCAAATATAAAAGAGTACTAGCTGCCAAAGTTGGAGACAAATCCAGTATAGTATAAAACCTATCTATTGAGCTACAGATAAAGTATCGTCTATCTCAACCGGGATGAGTCTCTCCTAAGCCACAGTCTCTAGCTCTAAGCCAACTACGTCCTGAGGCCCGTAGTGAGTGGGATACCACTCCTCAGTGTCATCTGAAAAAATATATCCAATCAGGATTGGAGCAAAGTACACCTCTCACAGCAGTTCCAATAAATGATAAAGACTATATAACAATAAATAGAGAGCATATACAAGATAAATAGAGCATGGTAGGAATATATAGGAATAATAAAATACGAGAAATATATACAAGAGATATGAACATCATATATAGGACCAAGAAATATATCTAAGTGAGTGAGTACAAGTGACAATATGTGATCGGCTTAGAAACTTGCTCGGAAATCATGGCCTGGTTAATCATACGTGTGGTGTATTACTAACACTACGCAAAAAAATAAGAACTGCAGGGGTATGATCACATATCTACACTAAATACTCTCCTCCCCCAACTGGTATAGTAGATTCAACCATGACACGCTATGACACGGGATTCCATAAGAATGGCGCTAATCCTCTCATGAATTAGTGTCCATATATATACAAGAACAACGGGCTCGCACAAGAAATACGCCAGGAACTACCAAGAATAATATCTCATGACTGGATCCAGGAATACCAATCCATAAAATCAAGTGTCAGAAAAATCAAGGATATATACACTAAATACAAGAAACATAGAGGATATCATAAACGAAAAACTGTCAGAGAATATACTTGCCTGAAATCTGGGATAAAGTATCAATGGTATCTGTAACAGTACCTCAAAGACCTAAATATGGAATATCATATCAATACAGTATTTTGAAATGATACACAAGTTAACAAGTCAAATTATAGGTCTTTAGGCCATCTCTAAGTCAAAATAGTCAAACTAGGTCAACTATAGGTCAAACTAGTCAAACTTGATTAAACTAACTATTTATAGGTTGTATGAGCCCATTTCTAGGTTATTGGGTCCATATGCTACTTATCTAGGCTATACTAGCTATATTAAGATATTCGAGTATCAACACTATTACGTATCATAAGATACGTAAAATAGTATATAAGAAAATATCATATAATATACAAGTATACTATATATAGTATCCCTAGATAAACTAACACTAATGGATACGTTGGCTTTGAGCCAACACTGTATCACACTAGCTAAACCCATCTCTTGACTCCCAAGACCAAATACCTAGTGTTAACTCCATTACCTTAACCTTACCTTGATAAGACAAGGTAATAATTAACATAGCTAAACACTTAACTACTAGCTATCTAATATATCTCCCAATATATATATATATATATATATATATATATATATATATATATATATATATATATATATATATACACACACTAACTTAAGTATCTACATCATAAACTAACCATCTAATATAGGATTCAACCCAATATAACTTACATTAACTAGCATAACTTAACAATACTAACAACACTAATAAATTCATAACTAATATATCACAAATTAACATTACCCATTAGCTAACCAATAGACCTCCACTAATATACAACTATAACCATAACTAACATATCATTCATAACTTACCCACATCAATATAACTGACACTAACTTCTTAACATCTCATTCTAACAACTAACATGAACTAACATATATTTCTAACATATCAATAGACTTATACAAACATACACCAACTATATATACTAACTGATCACAAAATAACTAACATACTAACTATCTAAACCATCATCTAACCTATCCCCCACTATTTAATCGACTGACATTAACTAACAGTTCCTAAACATCATAGTAGTTGCTGTTGTGTTTGCAGCAACACACAACAACACACATAACTCTCCCCGACCTCCTTTTACTGCCCAATAGGTGGCCATCCTACCCACTACTGCTGTTGTTCTGAAGATAGAACTTCAAAGCTATTGTTGATGCCAACATGGCATCTGGATAATGCCTACCACCAATATATTATGCTTGCATAGCAGGTCCCCCCCCCCCCGACTGTTGCACCCAATAGCTGTTTGTACAGCAACCCTTGAGCCACTTTCTCTCACTGTCAATGATAATGAACACATCCTATCAGACCCCCAACAATGGGTAACACCCCCTCCCGACTGTTCAAGTTGGCTACGACAGTGAACACACTGCCTTCAACCAAAACAGTCCAAGATGAACTCAAAATACGGCTCTGACACATCACCAAATGTATCACGAAGGATACGAGTAAGTCTATAATCATAATTAGGAATAACACGAAGTGCTAGCTACTCATATATGTGTCTGTGTCAAAATATGGCATGTGAATACCCCTGTGTCGAAGAAAAACCCCCAAATCAACCTGTATTACCAAATAGCCATGATACGGCATACACGTATCCAATTCTAGACACGGCACTAGTCTTACACAACCAAACACATGTCAATTTGGTCCACTAGACCTATTGACAAACACATGGTGCACCAATCTCGGATTTCTTTCAAATTGGGCACAAAATACACCATAACTTCCAAAATAGGGGTCCCTAGTAGTCAAATATTCTTTCTACAGGTAGCCCTAATACATGAAAGGGTTTTTAATGATTAAAATATAGATTTAAAGTCTAATTAGAAAAAAAAATCTGAATTGTACCTATTGGAATATGGATTCACAATGCAAGTCTCCAATTGGATGCAAAGAGCCCTCAACTTGTGCAATCTCATTTTTCTTATAGATTTTGACTCCTTCTCCTTCCTTTTAGACCTTCTAATGGTGAAATAGGGAAGTAATTGGAAGGAATTTGGTAGGAATTTGGTGGAGGGATAAAGAAAATTTGGAGATAAACAAGTGTAGATCTAAATAAAATAAAATGAGAAGAGAGGGGAGAGAATCCTCCTCACTAAGTGCCCCCCCCCCCCCCTTTCCATGGCCTCTACGCAATGGTAAATGTCTAATGTGCCCCTGTGGGTTTGTCATGAAGAAAATGATTAAGGAAGGAAGGTTTTATTCCTAATGGTTTGACTTCACTAACTTAAAGAATTGGGCAAGTTATTTGGCTCAAGTCTAATTAAAATAAATATTGGTCCAAAAGTCAAGTATAGTCTAGTTAGTTCCACTAACACAAGTCCAAACTATAATACAACATCTAACAATAAATAAATAATACTATAAAAATATACAACATGCACAATAATTAATTAATTAATTATAAAATGACCAAAATATCCTTTCCTAGAAAATATGGTAGTGACAAAGTGCATATACAAAAAGTAATTATCGTGCTCCTTACATATGCACTCAACCAAGAAAAAATAACATCTCATTTCCTGTTCTACTTTGTTATCTATTATATATGGTCTACTCAACATGACCTCTTCATTAAATGTGCTAAAAATAACAAAATATCGGCCAATTAGTTTAATAATAATAGCGTATACTATTACATTGAGATGACGTGAACATAAAAGTATTAATTACTTACCCCTCGAGCTTCTCCACTTCATCCTCGTTACAATTGAGTAATATATACAACTGAGCAGCCCTTAGCTCATCGTCATTCAAAAATCTCCTCTTCATTTTTTTCGAAGGTTTTTGAATGCATTGAATACTTTCAGTGTTGCATCATTAGATTTTTGGTACCCTTCGTCGTTCTCGGGTCTCTCGTTTGATTAGTAGCAATATGAGGCTTGAAATATATTGAACAAATGTTTGTAATCTCCTCAAGAACATATGCTTCACAAATAGAACCCTTGACCCATACCTTATTTTTTACCTTTCTCTTTAGGTAGTTCAAATGTCGCTTGAACGGATACATCCACTAATAACCTACAGGTCCACCGACACGGGCCTCATAGGAAAGATAAATTGGCAAATGTTTCATTGAGTCAAAGAATCCAGGAAAGAACACCCTCTCAAACTTGCATAATGTTATCGCAATGTCCTTCTCTTGCTTTTCTAGACGATTGACGAGCAATTTAGTAGAACAAAGATCTCTAAAGAATATGCTAAGCTCTGTCAATGGATCCCAAACTACCTATGGTAAGAATTTCTAAAATGCAATCAGAATTAACATCTCCATGAATACGTGACTGTCATGGCTCTTCATACCCGTCAATTTATTCTCCTTTAGGTCGACGCATCTTCTCAGATTCGACACATACCCGTCTGAAAATTTTAGCCCCTTAACCACCTATAAATTCTCCATTTATCCTCCTGGTCCAGTAAGAAAATTATCTTAGGCTGCTTATACTTCTCATTCTCTTCCTCTATCAAATGCAACGCATGACGCCTGCATATTTCTTCCAAGTCCAACCTGGCCTTAGGATTTTCTTTTGTCTTCCCCTTTACGTCCATCAAAATATTAATTATGTTGTCAAACATATTCTTCTCGATATGCATGACATCAAGGTTATGTCTGAGAAGATTGGTGCTCCAATATGGCATATCCCAGAATATACTCCTCTTTGTCCAGTTATGAGTGCGACAAAATTCATCACACTTGTATCCCTTAGTAGGCTCTTCGATAGCACTTGGTAAATCTTTAACCTCTTTTCATATCGTGTCTTTAGGCTACCTTGGAGGTGGAATTGCCTTCTCCATAACACCGACACGAAAAGTATTCATATTCCTCCAGAATGGGTGATCCGACGGGAGAAATTATTGATGAAAATCGAAGAAGAACGATTTTTCTCCATATTTCAAGTGAAAAGCCTTTGTGCAGTCCATGCAATTTGGACATAAGAGACAACCATGAGTGCTCCATCCAGATAACATGCCATAAGCCGAAAAGTCGTTGATGGTCCACATAAGTGCTGCCCTCATCTGAAAAATTTGCTTTTTGTAAACATCGTAGGTGTTGGCACCTACTTTCCATAACTGATTTAACTCATCTATCAACGGCTGCAAGTATACTTCGATGTTCCTCTTCTGATTGTTCGGACCCAGGATGATGACGGTTAAGAACATATAAGGAGTCTTCATGCACATCTAAGGCGGTAGTTTGTACGGAGTAACGATCACAGGCCAATACGAATACTGGTAGCCCAAAAGTTTGAATGGGGTAAAACCATCAGAGGAGAGCCCCCAATCTTACATTATGCGGATCCGAAGCAAAATTGGGATACTCACGATCAAAATACTTCCATGCTTCTCCATCGGATGGGTGATCCAACACACCTTCAATCTGTTCTCACCTGTGCAACTCATATTTTTGGCAGTCACCTTCACCATAAATAACCTCTTCAACCGGGGCATCAAAGGCAAGTAGTGCATCGAATCGGTCGACTTTCTTTCATAAGCAGGCCTTCCTGTACTAGTTGCCTTGTAGCGATCAGCACCATAAAATCTGTACACGTCTTCATCGTTGTCATCTTTGTAGTACAGCATGCACCCATTGCGACATGCATCAATTTTCTCGTATCCCATCCAGAGCGATCTCACCATCCTCTTAGACCGGTAGAAGCCTTTAGGTAACTTATCACCCGCCGACAAGATCTCTATAATCAACTCCATCAGTCGGTTATAGCATTCTTGCAACATCTTAAAATCAGACTTGATGCTCAACAGTTTTGTAACCACCTCCAACGATGAATGATCCTCACAACCAGGATATAATGGAGTCCTTGTATTCTTCAGTAAATCCATAAACTTCGTAGCATTGGCATTCGGTGCTTCCTCAGCTGCATCATAATTGTCTGAATCAAAACTAGGTCCCGCAACGTCGAAAACCATGTTTACCCGCCTGTCGTTGTAATCAGCGTGGTAGTGGACATCTATATACGGCTCCACATAAGGCTCCGGCTCCGATGCTAAAGGCACAAGTTCTCCGTGTGAGGTTAACTGATAGTAATTCGGCATGAAATCCCTCGAGTACAAATGATATGTCACATCCACTTCTGGATGCTATTTCAAGTTGCGATATCCCACTCACGGATACTTAATTTTGGTGCCCTCCATGTACTGAAGGAACGCCTTGGCGAACTGCTGGAAATATCGTAAACCCTCTATGAATTCATCCCGCACACAGCATATATCATCAGAATGACGGTTGTATATCCATGAACGATGTTGTAGATAATAATTCATATCCATTTTTATATACTTTTGTAAGATAGATAGATATTGTTCAATTATATATCGTTCAAATGGATACAAAGATGGATACACATGCATGTTCATCAAAGATGGACATAAATAAAGAAGGATATGGGTGTCGTCATGTATCTCTTGTAGGTGGTAATGCTCTCTAACACCGACCACTACTAACACTTCTCCTTGACGTTCTAATATACTCTATTAGAACCTAGACTAATTCATAACATTTACACTACATTAATGCATAAGTAAAACATCCGACTTGATTCTCCTATACATATAGAGAAACCCTATCACACATATCATTTATCAATTAAGTTAAATTAATTGCTCAAGATTTGAATTAATTAAAATTAGTCAGCTAAATTAATTGCTCCACTAACTAAGAATTATCATTCAAAACTATGAAAAGTTGCATATAAATACATAGAATATTATATATATATATATATATATATATATATATATATATATATATATATAAAGTTTGATAGAAGTTCTTTATTATATAAAATTTGGAATCCGCCACTTGAACATAATCAAGTCTAATCTGATTATACAAAGAAAAAAGAAAACGGACAGAAAAACTTATTAGGTACCATCGACTCCAAAACAACTATCAGAACATACATTATCGCGATCTACAAAGTTCTTATGACAAAATAGTTCCTAATAGTACTGTTATTATCTCTATTAAAGAAATAAATTTACTATAATTTGACATGAGTAATAAATCTTGTCTGTTACGAAATCAGAATTTTTTCTCTGACTTAGAGCAAAAAAGTGATAAATTTTCATTTCCACTTCGCATGTTTGGATAGAGAACCACTTCCTCTTTACTTCAAAAAAAAAAATTTACTATTCATGTTATTTCAAAGAAAAAAAACACTTTTGCATTCATTTCAACCACCAACCAAACACCAAATGTTAAAAATTTTCACTTTTAACCTCCACTTCTTCAAAGCACCAAAATAAAAAAAAAATTCACTTCGTTCCACTAGGCCGCAAATACGTATGCAAAATGTCAATTTCTAAATTTTTTTTCTTTGCTCTACTTCGTCGGACCAAACAACCTCTTATACAGGTTATGGTATCAACTGACCCTCTCACTTTTTATTATATTTAATATTTATGTAAACCCCGTAAATAATTTAGTGTTAACTAAATGATATTTATATATATACAATTAGCATAGATCGTTACATAAACTTATGTATATAAACATTTCCTATTGGGTTTGAACCCAAAACCCACTTAAACATCCTAGCAGGTTTGGACCCGACCTACCCGAACCCATCAACTACCCCTCTCCCTAACTTACAGCCACTACCCCTACCTATGTTTGAACAATTCAAACACCACAACCCACGTCTCCCTCTATTTCCGCGGGAGAACCGCACAACCCCTCCCACACACGCGGTCTCTATTAGCTTTGCTTTAGTAAAAGCTCAAGCTCCTTCTTTTCTTTAGTCCCACATCGGATGGGCCAACCCCTTCTTGTGTACATTTATTAGTTCCTCTACTTTGATCTCTTAAAGTTGTTGTGTGGGGAACCCCTTGGGCCACACGCGCGCGCCGCCGCCGCCGCCCGGCCCGGCTCTGCTCGTCTCGGTTCGGTTCAGCGTGCGTAACGGGTGCGGGTACGCGCCCATATCTGCGGGCGCCGAATGCCGATTCGATTTCCTCTTCGGGTTCGGGATAGGACCCTATAATTCGTTTTGCTCCTCTTCATTTTTTTATTTAATTTTTTGAACGTTGGAAAATTAATTTTGTCCGTTACTAATTGTTTTTGAACCGTTAATATATTTTGTGTCCAGGTTCATTCTCTCATTCTCCTGTGTAACGGCTGAATTAATAGAAAATTAATTCAAACCGTTACATATTGGATGAGTATTATACATTTGACTGGTTTTTTTTGTAAACACAATCAAAAAAATTATCTCTAAATTATTGCTGCCAATATTCTATTATGTCCAATCTTCGTCGTTTCGCTCGTCTCTAAGCTCTGGGTATAGCTAAGTCCTGGTCGTTCTCTCCGAGTCATGTGTGGCGACGAGATACCGGTAGTACGGGAGTTTTACCACTAGGAGCTTCGGGAACGTCTGCACACAGATCCCGAATCAACTCTTAGGGCAGTGCTTCGTGCACGACTTTCCCAGAGGCCGGTAACATCAGTCTAATTTTATTTTATTTTTATTCACAAATTTTCAATAAGAAAACGATAATTTTTCTAACAATCTAAGAGTTGATTTTTATGTTAGAATTGTTCATCTAAATCTTGCTATAAAACTTCTGGAATATTATTAAGATACCATTATTTATTCGCTGCTAAAGAAAAAAAAATTCTAATTAATATTTCAATTGCTAAAAAAAAAAATCTGATTAATATTTCAATTGCTAAAGAAATATTGTTAATATAAAATTACTAGAAAGCTTCTAAAAATTTTAATTTGCTTAATATTTACCATAGCAAATTTTTTATTATTTGTTTACTTATCAAGTTGCTTACTATACTGTCAAATTACAAATTTGCTTAAAGTATTTTAAAAATTGTTAGCACATTTTATAATTTTGTCAATTGCAATTTTTTATCACAAAATTTCTTTCAATTGTAACATACAATTTGCTTCATTTTTAATCACTTAGTATTTTGAAAGCAATCTAGGACAAAAAAAATAGTTTAGTAAAAAAGAAATTGCAAATAAAATCTTCAAATCTAAAGTTTCAAAGTAGAGACAAACTCGGGCACAAGCTGAAAGGGTCCTTCTGTCAACCGGGTGTAAATAGTCCTAAGCGACACGGTACTTAAGAGTCTTCGGACCGCCGCTAGGTGAAAACTGGGCCCTACAGCTAACCTGAGTTGATCAACACTTGAAAAACTAAAAAATTTAAGATTGTTTAGCAAAGACCACCTAAACTATTATCTTAGACATTGTTATTAAATAAATTTATATTTTTCAGACCTCAATCATGACTGGTAAGGAGGAATCCTCTACTGCAAAACCTGTTAAGTTTGATGGCTCATACTTTAAAAGATGGCAGAGCTAAATGAAATTTTGGCTCACGACCATAGGACTTTTTTTAGCCATTAATAGGTCCATACCCATCACAAATGATTCTGATGATACTGAGTCTGACATAGGAGTGTCCACCTCCTCGAAACCAAAAACCCCTAAAGAGATAGACTTTCACTGCTTTCATAGAATTCTAAGCGCATTATCTGAATCCTTGTATGATATATTTTTTGAATACAAGAGCGCCAAAGAACTTTAGAAAGCCTTGGAAGATGAATACGGCTGTGATGATGCCGGAATAGAAAGGTTTAATTCTTCAACCTTTAATAGGTATTTTATGGTAGATAATAAGCCTATGAATGACCAGCTCCATGAATTCCAAGAATACCTTAGGCATATTCTAGCCAAAGGCGCATCCTTTTCCAATGAGCATAAAATAGCATGCCTAATAGACAAGTTACCTCCCTCTTGGTCTGATATGACTAAGGAACTTATCCATACACAAGAAGATCTTACCTACAATCAAGTCCTAAAAAAAATTAGAACCGAAGAACAAATTAGATTGAGGTCTAAGCCTAAGACTGAATCTAAAGCTAAGGTAAACCTTGTAGAAGGCCAAGGAAAACCCAAATCTAATTTTTCTTATAAATCCAAAAAGAATTTCTTCAAGAAGAAGAAAAACTTTCAGCCTAACCACCAAAACCATAACCACCAAAACCATCATCACCAAAACCAAAAACCTAGAAACTTCAGTCAGACTCAGGATTAAAAGAGATTTTGTTTTGTGTGTGGAAAAATAAACCATATGGCCACCAACTGCTACCATAGGAAGAAGGAAGCTGTCCAGACCTCCTACAAAGGAAAGGGCTCGGTTAGACCAGAAGCGAACATGCTTCACAAAGGTTCTTCGAGTTCCTTCAGGTCTGTAAGCTTTCAACCCCTTATTAACCTCTCTTACCATTCTAATGATTGGTAGTTGGATTCTGGAGCTAATATTCATGTTTCGTTTGATCGCTCCTATTTTTTAAACTATCAGGAATCAAGTGGAGGAGGTATGACCCTAGGAGATGGCTCAACGGCACAAATTATTGGAAGAGGAAAAGTTGACCTGAAGATGACATCAGAAAAAATCTTAACTCTTCATGATGTTCTTCATGTGCCGTCTGTCAGGAGAAACCTAGTTAGTGGATCCCTTCTTGTAGCCTCAGGATACAAAATTGTAATAGAGGCAAATAAAGTAGTATTTTCTAAGCAATACTCCTTTATAGGAAAAGGCTTTGTAAAAGACGGTCTTTTCATTTTAAGCACAATGAATAAAATTTCTGATTGTTCTCTCATTGTCTCTAATATATAATCTTCAAATATTTGGCATGGCAGACTAGGTCATGTGAACCTAGGTTCTATTAAAAGAATGATGACTTTAGATCTTATTCCCAAGACTCTAATAGATGACAAACACAAATGTGAGATTTGTGTTCAAGCCAAACACACTAAATTACCATTCAAATCTGTAGAAAGAAATTCTGACCTTCTAGAACTTATCCATAGTGATGTATATGACTGAAATAGGATTTTGACCAGAGGCGGCAGAAAATACTTTGTTACGTTTATAGATGATTATTCAAAGTATTGTTATATCGACCTTCTCAAAATCAAAGATGAAGTTCTAGATAAATTTAAGGTCTACAAATCTGAAGCTGAGAATCAATTAGAAAGAAAGATTAAGATCCTTAGATCTGATCGTGGTGGAGAATATACCTTAAACGAAATAATTAACTTTTGTGAAGAACATGGAATAATTCATGAGGTAACTGCTCCATATTCACCTCAGTCTAACGGAGTTACTGAACGCAAGAACCGTACTTTGTTAGATATGGTGAATGCCATGCTTCTCAGCTCTGGTGCTCCTGATAACTTGTAGGGAGAAGCCCTTTTAACTGCCTGTTACATTCTTAATAGGATTCCTAGTAAAACAAAAGATAAGACTCCCTATGAACTGTGGAAAGGTAGAGCTCCTAGGATTAATTACCTTAGAGTTTGGGGATATCTTGCTAAAGTCAGAATTTTTGAACCTAAAAAGAGGAAGATTGGTCCCAAGACTGTAGACGTTATTTTCATAGGATATGCCTTAGACAGCTATGCCAATAGATTTCTAGTGACTCACTCAGAAGTAAATAAATCTCTAACAATACCATTATAGAAGCAAGAGATGCAGTTTACTTTGAAAACATATTTTTTTTTAAGGATAGAAGTCCAATCTCTTCCTCCATACCCTCTACTAGTTCTCATGTCCTAATATCGAGCTCACAATCTGAACAAGACTTAGAACCTAGACGGAGTAAAAAGAATAGGATTGAAAAAAATTTAGGAGAATGATTCTTCACCTTTTTGATAGAGGGTGATCCCTCAACTTATGAAAAAGCAATGTCGTCTCCTTATGCTCCCTTCTGGAAAGAAGCCATTAACAGTGAATACAACTCCATCATGGAGAATAACACTTGGTTTCTAACATATCTACCTTTAGGCAATAAACCAATAGGTTGTAAGTGGATTTTCAAGAAGAAACTCAGAGCGGATGGTACTACAGAGAAATACAAAGCTAGATTAGTTGCTAAGGGTTTTACCCAGAAGAAAGGGTTAGATTATTTTGATACCTACTCTCCTGTAGCTAGAATCACATCCATTAGAACTCTCTTGGCCTTAGCATCCATTCATGATATGCTAATCCATCAAATGGATGTAAAGACAGCATTTTTGAATGGAGATCTATAGGAAGAACTTTATATGGACCAACCTGAAGGTTTCATTGCTAAAGGTCAAGAAAAGAAAGTCTGCAGACTAGTAAAATCCCTCTATGGCTTGAAACAAGCTCCCAAACAATGGCATAATAAATTTGACAAAGTAATTTGTGAATATTGTTTCTTGTCAAATGAGTATGACAAATGTATATACTCTAAAGGTACATATAAAAGTTGTATCATTTTATGCTTGTATGTAGATGACATCCTTATCCTAGGTTCATCACTGGAATTGATAAATATTACAACGAACTATTTATCTAGCCAGTTTGATATGAAAGACCTAGGAGAAGCCAACTTAATTTTAGGAATGCAAGTGACCAAAGGCAAAGAGGGTTATACTCTATCTTTAGCACATTCAATTGAAAAAATGCTAAAAAGGTTTGAGTTATTTGATAAGAAACATGTCCTTACTCCTTATGACAGCAGTATTGTACTAAAAAAGAATGAAGGATCACCTTTGGAATAATATAAATATTCACAGATGATAGGCTCCCTTATGTATATAACAAACAGGACAAGACCTGATATTGCATTTGCTATTGGGAGACTAAGTAGATATACCAGTAACCCAAATTAGTCACATTGGACTGCCTTGGATAGGGTATTTAGATATCTCAAGGGCAACCTAGATTACAAACTTTATTTTACTAGGCACCCTGATATCATAGAAGGTTATTCAGATGCAAATTGGGTAACCGACTCACATGATATAAAATCTACTGCTGGATATGTATTTACTCAAGGAGGAGCTACAATCTCCTGGGGCTCTTGTAAGCAAACTATCATAGCTAGGAGTACAATGGACTCCGAAATGATAGCTTTAGATACAACTTGCACAGAAGTTGAATGGCTTAAAAATCTTATTATGCATATACCAGTTTATCTTAGTCCTGTTCCTGTAATTTCTATAAACTGTGATAATAAATCTGTTATTGAACTACTAAAGCATGATTCTGTGAATGCTAAGATGAACAGGCACCTGCAGCTGCGCTTCAAGTCAATAAAATCCTACTAGGCAAATATGTGGTTCTTGACTATATAAAGTCAGAAAAGAACCTTGCAGATCACTTGACGAAGGGTCTGTCTAGGACTTTGATCCTAGAATCATCGAGGGGGATGGGGTTAAGCCCATAAGTTAGTCACCAGGAGTGGCAACCCAACCGAGTCTGACTGGAGATCCCAAGAAGCCGGTTCAATGGGTAGAAATAAGCTGAACTTAGGTAACTTTATGGAACACTGACTCGAGATTAAAGTCTCATTAAAATAAAGCCCAAGCGGCTGTAGATGTGTACAATGACTCCCCATCCCTATGGTTACAGTATTCCTGTGTGATATGGTTAGGATGAGGTTAAACTCTTAATAGGTCCAAGCTGTAATGCTAGGTTGATTCATATCACCAACCATTAAGGAGTTACCTATATGAGAGGTCATGAAGGTCGTGACTATGGGACAGGGCGATCCCAGACAACTCTCATGAATGTAAAAAAGTGCGCATGGCCATTTAAAAGCGCCACCCGATAGACCAAGGATCTCTAGCGTACAATGTGTGCTATTTTTCTAAATCTGGTTCAAGAAGTCTGATTCAAGGCATAGTCCATCAAGCACTTCTTCAGATTAAGGCAATAGTCACTACGTGAGATTCAAGGCTGTAGTCCATCTCATCTATGCATAGTATTTTACTGCCTAGATGCTCTCTCTCTCTCTCTCTCTCTCTCTCTCTCTCTCTCTCTCTCTCTATTTACTTCACTCTTATCTCTGTTTCGGAACTTGACCTTTTGGGGGGGGGGATTGTTGGCTTTGCTTTAGCAAAAGCTCAAGCTCCTTCTTTTCTTTAGTCCCATATCGGATGGGCCAACCCCTTCTTGTGTACATATATTAGTTCCTCTTCTTTGCTCTCTTAAAGTTGTTGTGTGGGGAACCCCTTGGGCCACACGCGCGCGCCGCCGCTGCCGCCGCCCGGCCCGGCCCGGCTCGGTTCGGTTCAGCGCGCGTAACGGGTACGGGTACACGCCCACATCTGCGGGCGCCGAATGCCGATTCGATTTCCTCTTCGGGTTCGGGCTGGGACCCTAAAATTTTTTTTGCTCCTCTTCATTTTTTTATTTAATTTTCTGAACGTTGGAAAATTAATTTTGTCCGTTACTAATTGTTTTTGAACCGTGAATATATTTTGTGTCCAGGTTCATTCTCTCCTTCTCCTGTGTAACGGCTGAATTAATAGAAAAATTAATTAAGACCGTTACATATTGGATGAGTATTATATATTTGACTGGTTTTCTTTGTAAACACAATCAGAAATTTTTATCTTTAAACTGTTGCTGCCAACATTCTATTCTGTCCAATCTTCATCGTTTCGCTCGTCTCCAAGCTCTGGGCATAGCTAAGTC
The DNA here is from genome assembly GCA_036927795.1 of Iris macrosiphon. Lineage (NCBI taxonomy): Eukaryota > Viridiplantae > Streptophyta > Magnoliopsida > Asparagales > Iridaceae > Iris > Iris macrosiphon. The sequence goes on from JAYESA010000012.1 coordinate 32,570,943, forward strand.
TTGGTCGTTCTCTCCGAGTCGTGTGCGGCGACGAGATACCGGTAGTGCGGGAGTTTTACCACTAGGAGCTTCGAGAACGTCTGCACACAGATTCCGAATCAACTCTTAGGGCAGTGCTTCGTGCACGACTTCCCCAGAGGCCGGTAACATCAGTCTAATTTTATTTTATTTTTATTCACAAATTTTCAATAAGAAAACGACAATTTTTCTAACAGTCTCTTCTTCCCCCAAACTCTCTCCTTATTCTCCTCCACTCATCCTCTGTCAACTCCATACTTCTACTTTCAATTCCTCTCAAACCCAAGCAAGCCGAACAACATACCACCACCACCACTACCACTACCGACAACACCAACAACCCAGCGACCGTCGACGTCGCCACCAAGCCGTGCGAAGCACCCAACCCGTGCTCTACGACTGCCCCAGCACCCCCGAACCCTGCACAGTGGTCCTTGACGCGTGCTCATGCCGAACGGAGTGTCAAAACACTCCGATTTGCTGTGCACACCACAGAATCCTGTTGTGCCGAGCCATTTTCACGGACTCCGTTCTTCCTCCTCGATCAACCGAATCCCGATCCAACTTTTCAAGTGCACAACCTATATAACCCTCTCAGTTTCGATACAATTTGTAACAATAACTTCTGATTAGAACCTATTTAAATTCTAGCTCCAAAATCAAGAAAACTTGACTTTTCATTTTTAGCATTTCTCCAAGTTTGAACTAACAGAACTTGCTATTTTTAACGAAATGTAGAACCAACTTTACATACTAAATTTTGGTTAACTTATCTATGATTATGCCAATTTCCATAATCTAATTTAACTTGTAGATAGATCAAAATCAGGTGTAAAGTAGGCCCGTTGAAATAGTTTCCAGCATTGAAAAAGTTTCGAACGGGTCCGTCCCGACAAACCGGACCACCTTGGTTCGAACCGAGTGCACCAAAAGGCACGTACGGTCTACCCCGATATGTGGGCTTTGGAGGAAATTGAATTTGTCGCGTGTGCGCGACGAATTTGATTCGTATCCGTAAAAAATTATTGTATCGGGGTTTTTCGAGATTTTGTAATTACTTCATGAATGTTCGTCGGGTCACGACGAAACTTGTACCGTTGGACTCGCAGCATCCGACTTGTCCTGTGAGGCATGTTTCGTCCAATTCTGATATTGTCGACTGGGTTGCCCTATTGCGGTTCACACGATCCGAGTAACTAAGTCTAGCTTGGACTATTTACTATATGCATGCAGACTTAGTTACTAGACGACTACCCTATAATTGTGGAATATTTTCATATCTCCTTGGCCATGACATACACATGACACGGATATGAGACTCATGTTAGGGCACGAACTATCGTTCTCGACTGGCCATCGATACGTACGAAATGTGTGACGGTTAAAAACATAACTGCTTTGATTTAGTGTATTAGAGACTCAAGCAGTTACAAGTTGGACATGTTGTGGATACAACTTGGTCAGTGTGGGGATTGTGGGAGAGGACAGTCACTAAGCGTATGGGCTACCCAATCGGGGAACCATAGGATCCAGAGGAAACTATGGGAGATTATGAGTTTGATTATCATGTCGGCCTCTTATGTTTATTGAGCGTTATGGACGGATATAGATGACTGATTGAAGTATATGTATATATCATGAGCCTACCCATGTCCATGCATGCGTTGAACAAGGTCCTCTAAATGTACACTTAGGAGGTTAGAAATACCATGTTGCATTTATTATATCAAGGTATATATAGCACGTTATTTTTTCGTATCTTGTTACGTCCCTCTGAGTACCTAGTTCTTTTCCAGGTTTGGACGAGCAGGAGTACCCAGATGTGTACAGACCTGGTCCTGATCCTACATTTATGGACGAAGAGGTTTTGCCTTCAGAGTTTCCATGATTTTCTTCTAGATGGATTATCTATTCCCTAACACTTTCTTTTCATTTCATGATGTACTGGACTATTTCTTGCTTTCATTAAATAATAGTTATTTGGTAGTGGATTTGTTTCCACCCGACTATTAGCACTCTTATATTACTATTACCTGCAGCTTATATATCACTTCCGTTTCCTACTTAGCTTATACTTGTTTATGTGGATGAGATCATTATTTATAGAATTGTGACCATTTGCTACACTTTATGAGTTAGAACCCAAATTACAGCATAAGTATGCATTGTAGGTTCCATATATTAAAGTAGCATATGTATGCATGCCAGCTCGCATTGTCACGTACTGGTTCTACGTACTTTGGGACCGGGACGTGACAATTTATAATTTAACTTTTAAATACTTAATAATTTATAGTTTATACTTTTTAAATTTATATTGTTTTGTTTCGTACTCTATAACCCTATAATATCTTGGCTTTGCAACCGATTATTACTTTATACGTACTAGTAACTTGCACGTGCATTTCATGCACGAAAAAAAAATGTTAATTTTTTTAATATAAATTTATTATAAATACTATTGTTCCTAGAAATGAACTCAGGCTAAAAAAAATCCCTCCCCTTTTAACCACTTGAGTTAGAATTATTTAATTATAAGTAAATCATATTAGGTAGTTTTTGTTTTTTTATCTGAATCATTTTTAAAAATTAATAGAGTATTTCTAAATGATTTAGACGGCCTATATTAGTGAAAATTTTCAACTTACCTTATATTAGTAGAGATTAGTAATATGTTATTATTATTTTTAATTTGTGTGCCCTTGTAGCCTGTGTTTGGAATCTTGAAAAATCTAACATAATAATAAATAGTTCAGTAAAAAAAAAAAACACGTCACCGAATGGTTGACCTATTAAGGTAGTCCCATTAAGATAGGGAAAGGATAAAAAATGGGGTCCTAGGTTTTATTGCAGTTTTATTACTGAACAAAATTATTATTGTTTAAAAAGATGTATGTAAAAAGATACGAAGATTATAATTAAAAGTAAAAAAATTAAGTATAAAGTGACGTTTTTATTGTTAAACAAAAATATTATTGTTTTTAAAACTGCATATGAAAAGCTCTGAACAAAATAGAGTATAAATAGATTAAAAAAAATTACAGATAAATATGGAAAGAGAGTTTGTTTGTGGAGACACTTTTGCTGCACACGAATTCCGGCCACAGTTGCTTGAGCGACCTTACGTCCCAACTTTCTTGTTTTTTGATTTTCTTTGGTGTCAAAAACCGATGACTAGTTAACCGACTCCTGGTCGACATGAGAAAGATAACTATTTTTCTGATAAAGTGGACTCAAATCAATGAAGTGAACAGCTTTGTTTGAAGACAGGACTTGCTTGTTGAAGCTTTGTTTTCCCTAATTCCAAAAAAGACAACACACAGCAACTATCGGACTAATCTTTGATAGCGGCCATAGGGAGGGTTCAATCATGGGTGATCTTTGGTCCGATGCTTCGGACGAAACCCATTTCCAAGGTGTGACGGGCGGTGTGTACAGGACCCGGATACATATTCACCGCAGCATGCTGATCCGCGATTACTAGCGAATCCAACTTCATGTTCCTGAGTTGCAGAGAACAATCCGTACTGAGACAACACTGGAAAGTTGCCGAGAAAATGAAGAGCAGCAAAGGAGAGAGAGAGAGAGAGAGAGAGAGAGAGAGAGGTGAAAGCAGAGAGCATAAGAGAAGGAGAGGAGGAAACAAAGGAAAGTCAATACTGCCATTTCATATTTTGTTTATTTTTATTTTCTCAGAGAAATCTAATGGGCTAGGCGGTCCAGAACCCGGTCCAGGATCGGCCCGGTCAACGTCGGTCTGGGCCGGCCCTGACCCGGTCAACGATTCGGACCGGCTCGGTCCATCCCCTCCGCGGGTCCGGACTGGGTCCCCATAATCGGTTCGTAAGTTCGGCCCGGTCTGGGTGTGCAACGATGCGGGTCAAGGCCGGTTCACTGTCGGGCCGGACTGGACCAATTTATTTATTTACGTTAATATTATATATATAATTTCAAAATATTATAATTTTTTTTATAATAATTTTTTTTTATAAAGTCAACTTACTAAGGTAATAGTCATTTGTGCCAAAGAAATTACCTATGGATCTCTATTTAAAGAACATATCTCATTTCACCCATATGTGCAGTCGATGTCGGACTAAAAGTTCTCTTTTCATATAAAATCTTCCAACCATGTGCTACAAAGAAATGAGAAATTTTGCTAGTTCCCTTTTATCCATTTAGTCCCACATCGATTGGACATATGGATGAAAGAAAAGATACTTTTTAAATAGAGATACATAGAAATGAGAACATTTTTTTTTTCTTTTTTGCTTCTAAAAATAAAATAAAAAAATAGAGATCCATAGGTGATTTCTTTGGAACAAATGATTACTACACTAGTTAATTAGTTTTATCAAAACAAAACAAAAAATTACTTGTCATTTGAGTTGACGAGAATTATAAAATTGTTTACTGATAAATAACTTATAATTTTCTATTTATTATATACATAATATTTTATATAACTTATATTATATATAATATATAATAAAATAAAATAAAATAAAATAAAAATCGGATCGGTCCGGTCCAACCTGGAACCGATCCGGACCCAGTCCGGTCGACCCGAACCGCCAGCCACGGGATCATGAGTCCGGACTGGGTCAACCTTCAGCGCCTACGGGCCGGGCGCCCGGACCTATCCACGCCTGAATTTGAATCCGGGCGGCCCGGCCCGGCCCATTAGACACCTCCACAGAAGTCTACTTCCGCCTGAAAAAAGTTGGTAGGGACCGGGTTATAATTTCATAAATTAGAAGGACCTGGTTCATATTTCTAGTACAATTGTTTCCTCTCTATATATACTGCAGGACTGGAAGTGCTGAGACGCGCGCCGCGAGTGAGGAATATCTAATAGTGTATCGGACTATTAGTTTCCTTTTGCAAAAATGAGTTTTAACAATGATGAGCCGATTGTTGATATCCCAGAGCCCGCAGGTTTATGTTTACTTCGTTAATTACTCCAATATTGAAGTAGTAACGAACAATTTAATTAAGATTTTATTCATTTTGAGCGCTGAAAAGTTTGATTAATTATAAGAGTTGAGCACAAACAATGTGAGGTTTATAATGGGTCATCTCTATCTTGTTTGCTCTTTCCATGTATATATCATGCATGATTCTCTAGGTAGTTGATTAGTACATATTGTTTTGTTTGTTGAATGTTGTTTGCTTGCGTTTGGCATACTTCAGGAAAGCCCACAGCAATCAAAGCCGGATTAACGCAGCTGAGAATCATCAAGAAAGACGAGGCACCACTGGAAGAAACGCCCAACTTCAAGGTGCTGCTGGAGCTGACGGGGGCCGCAGCGAGCAACGACAGGCCCGGAGTGGATCTGGTGACGGTCCTGGACATCAGCGGGAGCATGAAGGACGAGGACAAGCTGGAGAAGCTGAAAGTCGCCATGCGGTTCTTGATCAAGAAGCTCAGCCCGATCGACCGCTTGTCGGTCGTCACGTTCAACGGCGGCACCAACGCCCTGTGCCCGCTGCGCCAGATAACCGAGAAAGCCCAGGGGGAGATCGAGAGCCTGGTCAACGGTTTGAAAGCCGGAGGCTCTACGAACATCGCTGCCGGCCTCCGGACGGGCTTACAGGTGCTCAGTGGCCGCAGACTTACCAACGGGCGTACGTTTGCCATCATGCTCATGACCGACGGTCAGCAGGACAAAGGTACTGACGCTGCCGGGGTTCCGGTAGGCGACGTGCCCGTCTACACGTTCGGTTTCGGCTCAGACTACAATGCCAGTGTACGTACGCCCAAAATTGCAAAAATAAAATCAGTTAGTAATAGTATTTACTAAAGGTACTGATGCTAATATTAATTTATTTATCAGGTGCTCATGGAAGTCGCACAAAAGAGCAACGGAGGGACGTTCTCAATTGCTCAGAACATAGATAACTTGAGCCTGGTGTTTTCCCAGTGTTTGGCTGGGCTTCTCACCGTGGTTGTCCAGGACCTGAAGCTGACCGTCACACATAAACAAAAGCCGCTCGAATCGACACTCCAGACCGTGACTGCCGGAAACTATCCGCAGACCCCGATCGATGCCAACGGCTCTATAACCGTTTCGTTCGGCGACATCTACAGCAGAGAGGTGCGCAAGATCATAGTGGACCTTCTTCTCCCTGAAGTCCCCAGCAGTGTGGGAGCGGATATTCTCGATGTCGAGTATATGTACAGGTACGTATATACTCCGTATGTTTTTTTTTTTGTTTGTAATTTGGGTTAACTGACTAGCTAGCACTCTACCTGCATCAGCACTTCGGGGAAACCGTTTGTTGCCTTCCCTATAACCGTTAACATAGACCGGACGGGGACGGCGACGGCGGATCAAGAGAAGGAGGAGGTGGCGGTCGAGATGAGCCGTCTCTCCACCGCGCGGATGATGAAAGCAGCAAGAGTAATGGCCGACGACAAGAAGCTGGAGGACGCCAAGGACAAGCTGGTCGAGGCCGAGAACATGCTCGAGGACGTCCTGGTCGAGCACCCGCTGATCGACATGCTCAAGACCGAGCTGCAGCAGATGTTCGGTCTGATGAAATCGCAGGACATCTACGACAAGAAAGGGCGGCCTTTCGCGCTCTCCTCGGAGACCTCGCACGACCGCCAGCGTTTTGCGGCGAGAGGCGACGACGTGGAGCAGCTGCGGCTGTTCGCCACCCCGCGTATGGACACGTACCTCGAGCAAGCCAAGGAATTTGTCAAGGACCCCAGCAAGCCAGTGCCCACAGAGGCAGAGGATGTGAAGGAAGAGATCGCTGCCGATCCCCTCGGTCCCATCGCCGGAGCTCTCAGCTACTATATTCAGACGGCCATTCAGTCTCTCAAGGCCATCGACAACATAATCAACAACAGCAGAAGCCGTTGAATATCAATTGCTGGCCGGGCGTTCATTATGTCGTATTTGTAGCCCCTTCCCTAATTAATTTGCAGAGTCAGGTCCCTTTTGCGTACGTTTGCACTTGAATAACTACCGGCTCCGTTCCATATATGATATAGAACCACGGCGGGTGTATGTGTATGTATCCCGACTCGATCGTGACCAGCCAACATTGTAGCTCTATATGTCGGTCGGTCGGACGGACGCATGCATGTTCTATAGCTAGGGAAACCAAAGTGGTGCGTTGTATGGTTGTTTCGTCTTCCTCTCCTTTCTTCTGTCTCGTTGTATGATTTGTTCATCAAAACTTTTATTAATAAATAAAGGGCTACATTTCGGTTTTCGCGTTCCTTAATCTTTAGTTACGGGTAACCTTTTGGTTCTCTTTCCATACTTCTATTTCTGTTCGGTCCTTATTAATTCTAGGGATTTGGTTTAGAAAAATTATTCAGTGGGCCCCCCACCAGGACCCTCTTCCAACCACGTTATGACATTATTTTTCTGTTTTTTTTCTCCTCTTAACTTAGTTGTCGGAGTCGGGCCTCACCAGAGGCTCACTGAATTATTTGTCTCGGTTTCGGGTCTCGTAAGCTAAAAGGCAGTTTCAAACGTGTGATGTCACGGGCAGTGAAGCAATACAAAAACAAGGACGATTGATAAAAGACGTTGTCGACCTCGTCATCAACCGTACTGTCGTCATCGAGCTATACCTTGAGCAACTTTTTACATGCTCCGTCGCCGCCGGAGTCCTCCTCGGAGGGATGGCAGAGGTAAGCGACTTGGAGGAGGTTTCCGCAGGAGCAGCTGACGTAGACGCGGAGGATCGAGGGTTTGATCCCGTGGCGAATGGAGAAGGCGACCGGGGGTTGTCGGCGCCGGACTGCTACGGGGAGGGGGAGACGGAAACGATGGAGGTGGATGGGTCGAAAATGAGGCCGCTGCTCTTACCGCCGCCTCCTCTTCCTCCTTCTCCTCCTCCTCCTCCTCGTCTCGTCTTGTGCAGTCCTTCTCTCCGGACTGTCAAAATTTTGACAGTCCTACCTATTTGAATGACTTAAAAAATCAACATATTTTTTTTAGTACTGTCAAAATTTTGAGAGTCTTTCCAATTGTTAGGACTGTCAAAATTTTTAGAGTCCTTCCTATTGTTAGGACTGTCAAAATTGATGGATCTTGTATCAAACGTCTCTTTATGTGGTTCGATCTTCCAACTTGATAGGACCCTTAATGACAAAGATGAAACATTTGTCCCTCTCTCTGTTGATGGGGATGCAGAAGAGAAAAGAGAAAACCCTCTCTATTGTAGCCGTATAAGTTGGGGACCATAACCCCTATGAATATATGTATATATATATTCTAGGTTTTACATAATTCTAATTTGGCCCATCACCAAATTAGAATTATCTTTATGGTATCTACACATTATTTCCATGACAATTATACCCTTAAGCATTTTTTTCCAAATAGACCACTTTAATTTGGCTTAATTATTTAGATAGTACAACACAATTAATTTTACATGTGTGGTCCATAATTATTGGATAATTCCAACAATCTCTCACTGGGCCACATATGTAACCTTATAATTGTGTTTAACTTTATGAGCTCAAAAATTGCTATCTTAACCTTAGGGTATATCTGGACAATCTCGTCCATTAACCATATTAATATAGGATCAAAGCGGCATTCGTCACATTTGCGCAACTAAACCATCAATGGTAAAATATACCAAAATATCTAAACGACATAGATCAATCATGGATGCGTAGCATGGAAATTACATGCAATATGGTCAACACGTGTCTATTTTCAATACTTTAACATAATGAAAACAGAAGGAACTGAATTTTTAGATATCTGATCAGAAAAATATCCAAAATACTTAAATACATAAATGTGTCTATATCCAAATATATAACAACAAAATACATAAAATACAAACTCCCACTATATTGTTATATCCTCAATTGATAACACCCATATGAGCAGTGCTCATGAAAGACCTTGGGTAGTAACACTTTTTCTGAGCGGATCCGCTAACATAGAGTTTGTCCTAATGTGCTATATGGACACTTGACCATTCTGAATTCTTTCATTCACAACTAGGAACTTCATGTTAATATAATTTGACTTATACGAGCTCCTATTGTTATTGAAATATAGTACTGCTGATTTATTGTCACACCATAATTTGAGTGGTCTTTTAACACCCTCTTGTATACGTAGCCATGTGACAAAATTTTACAACCATATTTCCTGATTTAATGTCTCACAACATGTTATAGACTTTGTTGCCATGGTGGAAGATGACGAGTGTCTGTTTGACACTCTTCCAAATATATCTTCACCAACCAACAGGTAAGCATATCTGATGTGGGTCTCCTGATATCTTGGCATCCAGCAAAATCGGAGTCAGAATACCATATGATCTTAAAATTATTCAATCTCCTATAAAGAGCATATAATCCTTTGTTCTCTTTAAATTACTTAATTAATCTAATTGGTTACTTTTCTTTAATCCATACCAGAGTTGCTTAAATATCTTCCTAACATCCCAACTATATATGTAATATCCGGACGTGTACACACTTAAGCATACATTAAACTCCTTATCTGTCACGTCCTAGTTTCAAAATACGTAGGATCTAGGAATAAATAATATGCCATCTACGTATTTGACCAGACTCTGGTCTGACTCGAATACGTATAAGCTGTAATATAATGGTCACTATCTAAATAAAAAAAGTAAATGTATCTATGTCTCAATCCCCAATGAACAGAATACATCAAGAATGAGCTACATGTGCTAAAATCGGCCGTCCAGTAACACACAAGCTCGAATAGACTCAAGAAAAAAAATAAGAGTCTATAAAACTAGGCTATATCACAGATAAAAGAACAACATGAATAATAAACATAACTATGGTAGAAATCATATAAGTACCTGGTACCAATGCCCACATGACAAGGAAATATTAAGCATCAGTAACTCCAGAAAGACTCCACAACATTCTTTGTTGTAAAACTGACAAGGAACCAGGTCCTCAGAGGGACGTAACAATATACAAGAAATATCGTGCCAGAAGTAAAACAATAATATAATATAGAATTCAGTGGTAAACTACTGTAACCATCTAAGTGTTATGCAAGTGAGAGAATCACTCATACTCAACCAGGAGACTCTTAAGGCTCTGTATGTGTGAACCCCAAGCAATCTAATAATAATAATAATAATAATAATCAGTCAGGGCTTGGTGTCACTAACCCAAAGTAGACAAGTATATCACTCAAGGATCCTGATCAAGGAACCTAGAGTACGCATGTAAATATCACCAAAGCTCTGCTACAGAGGCTAAGGTACGCATGTATATAAATTTCTGCCTAAAGTACAGTGTAGACTCCCCTCTCCCATGTAATCTCACGTATCATGTCACAAGCTGGTGAGATCAAGACCTCTAACTATCACAACAAGTCATAGTACTATATAAATAAGTATCATGTGATGAGTCATAGAATCCCTATACAGAATCCATACACCAAGAATATATTATGAAAGATTATGTCATATGAGGTTGTGTCGAGTGTACTACGGTCTGTCGTGCTAATAATACAAGCATGTATCATGGGTTCGAGGTAATGACTCTCTATCTACGATACTTGACTCAACTGATGGACGTTGGCACCCGAATATGGTTCGGACACAAAGTATCGTATATCGTCCCTAGGGTAACCACATATACATCATAAATAAAAAGTAACAGTAATAACTAACTAAATAAATAAACAAGAAATTATGATACATCATGGCAAGGTACACTTGCATGCTGCCTGTTGTTGCGGTGTTGCTTGACGAATGTCCTCGACTAGAACTGCAGCAAATCCAAGTTTTCCTATATAAAATATTCTAATCAATACTAACACAACTAATCTACTTAATATAAAAGGGTAAGATCGTCGTACTACATCAACTAGTATTATGACGTTCATGCCAACAATCCAACAGTCGCATGGAATAGGATAACGTGCCAAATAAACATGTACCATGCTACTATCTATTACGTCGTGAGGGTCCCATACATCATGTTATCATACGTATATTTAGGCAGTTATATGAGTTCGATACGCGTATTCCTATACGTATATAGATACGACACGATGTCGCAAAACTCGCAACAACGCTAAATTATATTTCGGACATGCATGTAGCCTCTCAAACACGTATGTTAACATCAATTAAAACTAAAATAAGTATAAATTAATTTCTGCAATTATTTTAATTAGAGAAAATTACTAAAATAATTATTGTTGCATGCACAAAGTTCCGTTGTGCGTCAACTAGGTGTTCTAGCAACTTGACAACTAGTTTGTGCATGCAAGGTTGCCAACTTGCGTAAAAACTCATTTAATATATGAATATATATTAATTAATATTCTGAAATTTATTATTTAATTTTTGAAAAATTATTTTTAATAATAAAATAACAAAATGCATCAAAACTAGGTTTAATATGGTTACCACATTGTCGTGCCTTGGTTTCATGTCATCTAAGAGTAGTTTTGCACATAAAAATAGGGTTTCTCATGCATGGGGGTTACATAATTTTTCATCTAATATGTTTATAGTTTCATACAAGGTTTCTCACATGGAAGAATTAAATATTAAATAGAAGTTAAGGAACTTACGAGATTACGATTACGGCGGAGGCTTTTCTTGCGACACGGACCTTTCAGAGCGCCAAACAAACTCCAAACTTCATAAAACTTGAGGGGGTGATTGGAGAATTAAAGTGAGATGTAACTCTTCAATTTTGAGGTATTTTGAGCCTGTTTGTTCAGCCTAATTACTGCTGCAACAAGTAATGCAGTTTTGGCCAAAAGGGAGGCCGAGCACTTGTTCTAGGGTTGTGTCGACTTGTAGGACTGAAGTGAGGATGGGAAGGAGGTAAAATGAAGTGTAAAAGGAGGGGGAAGTGTTTTGGGAGTTTTGGGTACTACTTTTTTGGCGTCCACAAGTGGGAGGAGAGGTTAGGGTTAGGGTTAGGGTTTGTGAGTATGAGGCTTTATATAGATGGTTGTTGGGTCCATGGTTGGATTTTAATGGGATTTTAACCTATGGTTCAGATTTATGGGATTTGGTTTAGCCCTTATTAAGACTTTGGGTGCACTTGGATCTAGTTGTTTGGGTCTTGGTTGGGTTTGAGTGCAAGTGCACAAGAAGGTTCACTATCGATGTCTCAAATGAGTCATTTATTGTGCTATCGGTTTATCGTGCATGTGTGAGGCTTTGAGTGTGCAAAATATATATTGTTGAGTAGGGGATGAGTTTGGGGTAGTGTACATGTCTCATAGGAATTATTTTGAGAGTCCGAGTAGGGTATTTGGGCTCGGTTGGGTTCAACTAGTCAAATAATGATAGTTTTACGATGTCAATGGTTGTAGATATTTATCAATATTTTTAGAGCACGAGGGAGGTCAAAAAAATGCAACACATATGTTCCAAGTATATTAGGTACAGTCAAGATCATTAATATGAATTTTGTTAGAAGGAAAAATATTGTGCATTGCTCAAAATATCCAAGCCATGGCAATGTATCTTTAATATATAAAAAGATTTTAAAAATTAATACTTCAACCTATTTAATTAATTAAAATAATAAAAATAACTGCAAAATAACTCTATTCTAAAATGAGGGGCTTACACTATCACTGATGAACATGAAATCTATTGCATATCTTTAGTTTTAAGGCAATTCTTAGAGCACTGATTGAGACTAAACTTGTCTCCTTTAGCGATGGGTGTTACCTGGTTTGCATTAAATACTTTATTGATATATAGAACAAGAACTCTCACTGAACTTGTGATACATACAAACTTCAATATTATTTAACTCAAAACCAAACGAGGTAACCACTTGATAAAATTTGTTGTACAACTGACTAGAATCTTGCTTGAGTCCATAAATAAATTTTGTCATAATTTTCTAAATGAGTCTTTCGAAGAAACTGAAGCTTAAAATAAATTTCTAACTTTTGAGTAAAATCTTTAGCTACAAGACGTACTTTATACCTCTCCACATTATCCTTCGAATCCTTCTTGGTTGTTAAATAACCATTTGCAACCAATGGGCTTCGCACCTTTTGGTAATAGGACAAGTTTTTAAACTTTATTCTCTTCTATAGACTTATACTCCATATTCATTGAATTAATCCACTTATGAAAATTGAAACTTTCCATGGCCTGATGGAAGCTGATTAGATCATCTTCCAGTATTCTACAGTTTTTCGTACGTTCCTAGAGAAATATGACAAATATCTGAAATTACATTTTTCCTTTCTCTAATGGACCATCTTAATGGCACTGGTTCTTGAGGTTGTTGAGTTTGTTTCTCACGAACAATTATCTCATCATGAATGGTGGTGCCTCTATGTTGTCTTATTAAGGTAGTTCAACATCAACTTGTAGAGTTAATTCGACATTGTCTTGTTGAGGTTCCGAATTTACTTCTTGATCAATGACAGGTATAGAAACTTTCACATCGTTAAAAGTGATAGTAGAAATCAAAATCGACTCATCCTCAAAGACAACATCCTTGACTTTATTTTTTCTCCAAACTTAACATAAAGTGTAGTTCTCATCCAAAAAATTATAGTACCACATGATTCCACATGCAAGGTTTCTTTATAAGAAGCAATAGTTTTTAGCAAATATAGATTATCATAAACAAAAAAAAATTTACCAATAATATTTTGAATTTAAAGATAGATCAAACTTTATTATTTCCAAATGAACAATGATAACCATATTTGTCCAATAAAGAAACTAAAACCAAATTTCGTCTAAAAAATGGTACAAAAAAAAGTCTATCAAATCCAATAATAATTAATAAGCCAAAATGTTCTATTGCTTCCACTTCTACCGACTTGCTGTCACCGACATAGATGTATCTTTCACCATCAATTGGCTTTCGGTAGCTCAGGCAATATTGCATAGAAACACTGATGTGGGTAGTTGCACCAGAATCTAACCACCGTGTTTCTAGGTACTGAAGCTAAATTAATTACAGAGGATACCAAATTAAGAAATTTACTATTCTTTACATGCGATGCGTAATACTTTGTACATTCTTTCTTTACGTGTCTCATTTGTTACAAAAGAAACAACCCTTAGCTTCATATTGTTGTTTCTTCTGAGCTGGACCCTTAGCAGCTTCTATATTCTTTCTGTTAGTGCCCTTATACTTGTCTTTATGGGTGCTAGCCAAATTTGGCACTGGTAACCTCATTAGAAATTGTATCCCTGAATGCCTCTGGAATGTCGTGCTTTATGATTATCAGACTTATTTAGTTTGAGCGTTCCCACTTTTCAAAGTTCTCTCTCTCTCTCTCTCTTAGCAGAGAAATTGTCTTACTTAGGAGTAGTGGGACGCAACTCTAAGTGCAAAGTCTAGATCCATGCAGTCGAGAATAATTTAAATATTCTCTTTTCAGTCCTTATAGTTTGTCCCATAAAGCATGGGAACTGAGTTCAGATTAGCAGATATTGCAAGCAACATTAACTGTAGAGAGAACAAAAATAAATAAACTGACATGCTCTAATTAATAACCAAAAAATAAATAGTCAAACAAATTTAAATAATGGTGAACCCCATCTCATGATACCTACTACACCGTTAATATCTAGTCTTTGGATAGTAATATTAACTATAAGTGGTACTCTTGGTGTAATGATCAAACGTTGACAATAACTTATGTCAAATAATAAGCCTATCTTTGGATCGGGTTATTATTCACATGTAAACTTAACAATTGTCACAAAATATTCATCATCACAGGTATGTGTGCAATTCGCCCAAGTATTAACCTTCCTTTGGGTCGGCCAATACTCGCATGAATGTACACACACAAACATCCAACATCCCTCATAGACTATCTACGCAAAAGACGTCACTTTGGCGATATCTTATTTTAATGGGTCTAGTTAGAATGTTAAACAATTGTTGCCAGTCATAAAAAAGTACCAAATAATTGAATGTTGACTAAATCATGTCCAAATATTTATGTACATGCATATTTACAAGATTATAACTCAAATAAAGTAATCATCAATTAACAGATTACATTAACAGATTCTACTGAAGATATACATTAATAATTACATTAAATAACCCATAAAGATTACTTTAAATAAAGTAATCTACTGAAGACAAAAATTTAAGTTTTCCATTGACCAAATCATGTAAATATGCCAAAACAATATCTCCTTTAATCATTAGCATGTGAAATTTCTTTACATGACTTTAAAAAAAAAAATCTTAATAGCCTCAATATCAAAATGCATTAAGCAGTCACAATAAGTTGATGTGTCCATAATGATTGAGAAATCAATATTAAAAGCCTTAATACTTCAAGAGGAGATAGAAAAAAAAATTGTTCTAAATGAACACCTTGTTTGCTTCATGAACGAGGTAGCTAAATCTCAGAAGTATAAAAAATACAAAACACAATAAGCATATCATGCCACAAATCCCCATTAATATTTTTAAACATCAGCAATATAAATCTTTATATACTGATTCGTCCATCACAAATAAATATATCTACTTTAAGGATGAAATATTATTGAGTCGAACATGAAATAGCTTAAAGAAAAAATTTATATTGATTATATAGGGAGGGTCCACCTCCGAGTATTGAATTTTGTATTTGAATTAAATAGTTAAAAAAATTGAATCTAAACTTTCAAACCCATGAATCAAAAAGGGGGTGGGTCTGATACCAAATGTTGGAATATAACCCGTTGATTCATGAGATAAATAACATAAAGAATTATGGAAGCGTACCTGAATCAGTTTCTTGACTTGATGGATCTTGTAACGAACGTCTCTTTATGGGGTTCGATCTTCCAACTTGATACGACCCTTAATGAAAAAGATAAAACCTTTGTCCCTCTCTCTGTTGATGGGGATGCAAAAGAGAAAAGAGAAAACCCTCTCTATTGTGGACGTATAATATATATATATATATATATATATATATATATATTTCTTTACATGACTTTACAGAAAAATATTCTTAATAGCCTCAATATCAAAATGCATTAAGCAGTCATAGTAAGTTGATGTGTCCATGATGATTGAGAAATCAATATTAAAATCCTTAATACTTCAAGAGGAGAAAGAAAAAAAAATGTTCTAAAAGAACACCTTGTCTGCTTCATGAACGAGGAAGATAAATCTCAGAAGTATACAAAATACAAAACATAATAAGCACATCATGCCACAAATCTCCATTAATCTTTTCAAACATCAGCAACATAAATCTTTATATACTGATTCCTCAACATAAATCTTTATATACTGATTCCTCCATCACAAATAACTATATCTACTTTAAGGATGAAGTATTATTGGGTCGAACATGAAATGGCTTAAAGAAAAAATTCATATTGATTATGTAGGGAAGGTCCACCTCCGAGTATTGAATTTTGTATTTAAATTAAATAGTAAAAAAATTGAATCTGAAATTTCAAACCCATGAATCAAACAGGTCTGATACCAAATATTGGAATATAACCCGTTGATTCATGAGATAAATAATATAAAATATAGCGAAAGCGTACCTGAATCTATTTCTTTACTTAATGGATCTTGTATCAAAAGTCTCTTTATGGGGTTTGATCTTCCAACTTGATACGACCCTTAATGACAAAGATAAAACCTTTGTCCCTCTCTCTGTTGATGGGGATGTAGAAGAGAAAAGAGAAAACCCTCTCTATTATGACCGTTTGGGGACCATAACCCCAATATATATATATATATATATATATATATATATATATATATATATATATATATATATATATATATATATTCTTGATTTTATATAATTATAATTTGGCCCCTCATCAAATTAAAATTATCTTTATGATATCTACACATTATTTCCATGACAATTACACTCTTAAGCCTTTTTCCAAATAGACCACTTTAATTTGGCTTAATTATTTAGTTATCACAACACAATTAATTTTACACGTGTGGCCTCGGTGTGGTTCTGTCACGACCCGTACCCAGTGTAAGGACACGAGTTCGTGGGTACGTTCAGCCTATGCCGCAGCATCGGCGCTAGAACAATGTCTAGGTCAACAACTCTATCTAATCATCTCACACAATAATATATATAAATATGTCAATGATATCTCAACTCCAAGAGGAGGACAATATGGTAATGATATAATACTCAATCACAATAATCTAGAGGAAGATAATGGCATGATAACATATAAAGGAATGGAATCACAAAATCACAGCTAGAGGAGTAACAACAATATCCAAGTCTATAAATCTAGCTACACCATCATAAGTCTAAGATATCAACAACAACTCAATATCTAAAAGATGCTGGAGAAAAATCCAGTACAAAGTGCTAAGTAATATAACTAATGTATCTAGTGACATCGGCTAGTCCTTCCGGTAATCACTCCTGAATGTCATGGTCCATGGTCGCCACTCCCTCCTGGTCCGTAATATGTCAGACACCAGTCCTCTAAGTCGTCGTCTAAAAAAATATATCCAGTTAGGATTGGTGCAAAGTGCAACCCAATGATAGTTCCAGTTTAATTGATAATGACTACAAATAATAATAGTAAATGTAGTACAAGACAAGAAGAACAATAAACATATATCATAGTATGGTAGAAAAGAAAGGCAGATAATCTGGAGCAATAAGGCATAATATGTACACAATAAAATATAATATATAAAGGAGCTAAATCTACGCTAAGTATTTAAAATACTATTTAGATATGTGATCGACTTTGGTTATCAAGTTCTACTATCAAGGCTATAATATAATCATATGTAAAGTATGATTGGTTTTTGTCTAGAAGTAACACAATCATATAAGATTGGTTATTGTCTATGGAGTAACACAATCATACGTGAGGTGTATGATTGGCTATTGTCTATATTATGCAATAAAAGTATGGAACCTATAGGCTTAGGTACCTCAATGATACACTTAAACCCCTATTAACCACCTTACCTTTGTTAAACCACTGTTGTTTCCCAGATCTTCTTTGCACAATCAGTGCAATGGCTCACCTAGCTGCTACGTCCTAATACAAAATTTGATACCACAATCACCTTTCTGCAACCTGGGATACTTCTTCCATTTTACTTACTACACTAGGATTCGACTGAACAAGTTGCATCTCCTCATACTTCAACCCAAGCAACACATGCACCCACACACATCATGTTGTTGATGCTACTGTATCTAATATCCCCTAATATGCTGCTGATGATCCTATTAAGTACTCCCTATCTGATGCACTCACATGTACCTTACTACTGATGCTCAAAATCCACCTCTAACTCAGCTGAACCCGAGCTCCTAAAGTACTGACACCATCACCCACACCGATTACTAAAACCAAACCATCCACTCCCTACCTGACACAATCCTATTGGCATTCACTTGCTTCTAACTCTAAGATACTCCTTTAAAATACCTTATTCACTCACCCATGTATCCATACCCTCAACTGTGCACTACTCGATCTTCCTTACCTCTGAACAGGTGATCAACTTCCCCCATTTATTACTTCTATTACAGTTGTAAAAGAGTGCAAGCAGCAATCAGATAGCCAAAACCCCCAACACATTACACTGTTCTGTGCAACCTGGTCTGGTGCAAGCACTGCTTGGCATTGCCTCAACTGAGCCATACCCGAGATCTGAACTGTTTGGAATAAGCCCCAACTACCTGAACTAAAATACCATTTACTCTCTCCTTTGTTGCAAGTCGAGCATCAACCACCCTCTGAGCTCTCAATTAAACTCTAGACACCTATTGCACCTATACACTATCACATGTACAAGCTTTTCACTTATATATACTACACTTAACCTTCAACCAACAACAACACTGCTACATTATTCCCTCAAGAGCAACTGATACCCATGTATCAGTGATACACATACAGTACACATAACACCCACATTAACCCCTTCAAATGTGTACACCTTTATACTCACCAACCAATACAACCCCACTGCAACCATATTTTCCCCCTCACCCTATCACACTGCCCAAATGCACAGACCTATGTATCACCCTCACCGCTTACATGCACTACCTTACACCTGTGTGTGCAGAAAAACCTCTCTACCTGGTACTGCTTTCCCATGCCCTCATATGAGGAACACCCGAGCCTGGTACCCCTTGAATCTCCACTAATACATCAAATAAGTTGATGCCCCTCACTACACCAACATCCAATAGCTATACCTTTGACACTATACACTCTCAACTATATTAATACACAGACACACAACATATTAACAATTCACCAAACACTTGGTATTCACACTCTCGTATCCCACAATAACTCATGATACGCTTGCGATACGCACTTACAACACCACGATACACTCTAAAACCCCATGAACACAACCAATATATATTAAATATATTATATATAGTATCTATATTAGCTATATAAATATCATGAATGAAAATTGGCATGCTAGAGCTCACTACCCATTCAAATATCTCTCCTATGTTATCGTATCACGATGTATCACGATACGCACTAACCGTATCCAATTTGGACACGTATGTCCTTTCGAATCATGCACCTCACTTTAAAATTACTAGAAAAATATTTCATCAAACACCTAATGGCCCAAACTCGAATTTCTCCCAATTTGGCCATAAAAATCAATGTAACTTTCACAATAGGCATAAAAAGAACCTAGTTCTTCTTCTATGGGTAGTCCTTAGCCATGGGTAGATTTCTAATAGTAAAATACATCACTTAGAATTAAAATAACAAGAAAAATAAAAATTTTACCTATTGGGAGATGGATTCCCAATGCAATACACCAAGGAGACGTACACAAGGAGATGGATGGATACCTCATTTAAGCAAGCTCCACTTGTCACGAATTGCATCCGGATATTCAGGCACGAGTATGTGGTTACGACCAACCTACTCTGCAGCATCGGTGATAGAATATTGTCTGGGTCATTTCTAATTATCTAACATCTCAACAATATAATATAGTACATGTCAATCATCTCAACTCCAAACGGAGGAACAATATGATATCTCACAAATATAACTAAACTCAATCACAAACAAACTAAGGAAGATAAAGCACGAATGGAATAGCGAAGGAAAGAAATCAAGATACAATCCATAATCTGAATTAATATACAAACTATGAATCTCAACAAATAGTCTAATACAAGTCTAATACAATACTAAGCTAAACCTCCTTGGACTCTGCAACTAAGTCCTCCTGGTCTACAGGAGTATCCTCTAAAGTTACGCCATCTTACGGCCTATAGAATGTAGGACACTGCTCTATAAGCCAATCATCTGGAAAAAAATATCTAGTCAGGATTGGAGCAAAGTACATACCTCTGAAAGCAGTTTCAATAACATAATCGAGCATATAAAATCGATAATATAAATAAAATACAAGATCACTAAATATATGAATGAATGAACAATAGGTATACAGGTAATATAAGAGAATATATAACAATAATATGAATATCTGCAATATAAGAAAATAACTGAAATCTAACTAATGTGCCTCAGAATACAAGTTCATTATGTGATCGGTTTAGGTGAACATGATCAATAAGGTAAGACGATTACACGTGTGGTATGTAATCAAAATGTACATGATGAACAATGGGACTTTGATCACATAATCAATTCCTACTCTTCTATCCCCAACTAATACTAATGGATACAATCACGACACACTACGAACACGAATATGACCACTGAATACGAGCAGTGGGTGTACACGAATATAATCACACTGAACAAGAGCAGTATGTGTACATAAATAAGCACACTGAACACGAGCAATATGTGAACACAAAATATAAATCAACACCCAATGTACACGATAAAATACATATACAGGAGTACCCGCTGAACAAGGTAGGGGATAGCATCTCCTGACGGGATCTATGTAGTATAAGTCTGTAAAATTACTGTGTCAAAATCAAGTATACAATTCTAGAATATGAATATATACATTATTATGAATTAAAAACTAACAGAAAAATGTACTCGCCTGAAGTCTTGAGCAAGGTGTGTCTCTCGATGCCCAAGCTGGTGTCACACAGACCTATATATGGTATGTTGCATCAATATAAGGTTCTGGAATAAAAATAAGTTAAACTAATACAATTCTAAGTCATAAAGCCATTTCTAAGTCAAACCGACTAATTCTAGGTTGTATTAGTCCAATTCTAGGATACTAGATTAATACACTATGAAACTAAGCTATACTAGCTAATCTAAGATACTATGAGACACACAAAATGCTGTATCTCAAGCTACGCAAGCTTTAATATATGAAAATAGTAATTTATATATATTTACAAGTCAATATATATATATATATATATGTATAGTACTTAACTAATCAATGCAATTTGGATACCTTGGCCTTGCACCAATGCATATCACATTATCATACACCAAACTCGATACTCAAACCCAATACCTTGAGTATCGACCCACTACTTTGACATTACCTTGGTATTCTAAGGTAATTCAATCCTAGTGAATATAGCTAATACCCCATATACTAACCAATACCCTTAACTACTACCCATCTAACTCAACAAAACATCTAAACCTAATACCTTTTTGACCTGAGACTGAACTGATACACTGATACTGATACAGGCTGCGCTGGGCAGTTACCTGCTACATTGATGCATGTTGAACTGATACAGTGCTGATATTACTATTGCCTCTTCAATGACCCGAGCTCACCCCTTTGCTGTGCACGAGCACAGAGTTGCTGAACTTGCTGTGGTCTACAGAAAACTGCACACATTGCCATGTCCCTTGCTGAAACTATAATGCAACTCTGGGACTACCTGCTGTTGCAGTACGAGCTCCTTGTTGTGCTCGATGCAGTGCTAGTTGAAGCACTGGCCTTACTCCTTCTACTGGAATACTGTAGTGAATGACTTACCCTGCTGCCACCTCTGCTGAAGCTATACAGTGCTCCAGTGCTCTCTGGACTGCTTGCAGATGAATGCTGCTATTGAGGCATTGGCTCGAGGTATTGCTGCTGAACCTTAGTCGATATGCTGTACTGCAATGCATCTAGCTGCAACTGCTACTGCACATTGCACTGACTACTATCCCCCTTCTGAAACTGTAGCTACTCCTCCTCACACACACACTCACAAACATATAACATGCCACACACCTATATATATATATATATATATATATATATATATATATACAAACACACACACACACACACACACACACACATAACACCTATATATATATATATATATATATATATATATATATATATATATATATATATATATATATACACTCACACACACACAACCACACAACACACAAACATATATACATGTATACTCATCTATATATCAATATATATATATATATATATATATATATATATATATATATATATATATACTCTCATCTATGCTTATATGTATATATACACCACCACCTATACACACACACACACACACACAAATATATATATATATACTAGTCACATAGAATTGAGCAAAGAATCAAACACGTGAAGTGCATCGCACCCGTATCACATTCATTCTATGATACGCTTGTGATACGGCTCTACCATACAATCAAACACATCCTGAAGGATACGAGCAAGTCTAGAATACTAATTATGCACTATATGAACAATTATATAATCAACTACGTGTCCGTGTCAAAAAATAATATGCACAAATCTTCGTATCGGAGGAAAATCCCTAAAATCAACCTGTATCGTCAAATTGATGATATACGGCCTACACATATCAAATTATGGATATGACACTAGTCACAAACAACCAATCATATTTTATATTGATCTATTTGACCAATTGACAATCACCACATGTGCCAATCTCGGAATTTCCCCAAAATTGACACAAAAATACTCATAACTTTCACCATAGGTCTCCTATGAACCTAAAACCAATTCATATGGGTAGCCTATGCATGTAGGATAGTTTTTTATGATTAAATCTCAGATTTAGAGTCTACTAAGATAGAAAAAAACTAAAATGTACCTATTGGGAGATGGATTCTTAATAAAAATCCCCAAATATAGAATGTAGCCTCCTCTTTGTAGATCTTGGCCTCCTTCTTATAGATCCTTGTTGTAGTAGCCTCTAATAAAGAATATGGAAGAAATTTGAAAATTTTTTTTTGAGAGAATGGTGAAGTAATAAAAAAAATTTGAAAGGGGGAAATTTCTAGATCTAATGCAAATAAAAAATAAGAAGAGACACTCTCTCTCCTCCCTCCCAATATGGTCGATCTTAGACCTCTCCCTTAAACAATGTAAAATATCCTATTTACCCCTTGGGGCCTCTCTTGAAGAAATTAATTATGGAGGGAAAGTTCTAGTCTAATGGTTTCACAAATTAATTCATCCTCCTAATCCATGGGCCTAATTATTGGACTCAATCTAAACTAAAATAAAATATTGGGTTCATGCATCTAATTTAATTAGTTAGGTCCACTACATAAGTCTAAAATAATCTAACATCTAATAATAAATAAATAATACAACAAATAATTAATACACAAGCATAATATTTAAATATAATAAATTCCAAAATAAAAAAATACCCGTGTCAATTATCAAACTATCCTTGATTAAAAATGTGAGGGTAACAATCCCACCCACCTTAGAAAAAATTTGTCCTCAAAATTAAGGAAGAAACTAACTACCAAGAAAATAAACAATACAATGCAAGAAAAAATTATAACACACGGCTCGAACATATATGGATATCGCTCGCGCATCTCGGCCTCTCGCTCCCAGGTACTTTCTCCTAGAGAGTGATGCCTCTACGTGACGCGGACCAAAGGAATCGCCTGGTTCCTCAGCACCTTCTCTGTCTGATCCAAAATCTCAACTGGCTGCTCTGGATAGCTAAGAGTAGGGTCCACCTCTATCTCTGAGTGATCCAACATATGGCTAGTATCTGCCACGTACTGTCTCAACTATGACACATGAAACACGTTGCATACTTCCTCTAATGCAGGTGGTAAGTCTAGTCTGTAAGCAACTGCACCGACCCTCTCAAGAATAATGAAAGGTCCGATGAATCACGGACTAAGCTTTTTGCCTCCACCGAAACGAATCGTGCCACGTGTCAGAGAAATTCTCAAGAAAACCAGACTGCCAACCTAGCACGAAACACAACCTTAGCACTCTAACAAAACAAACAATCACAAGCAATATAAAATAAAAAATCTATACCTCAAACTTCAATGGTCTCCTGTGGCTATCGGTCCAATGCCGCTGTCTGTCCTGCGCCACTTGAAGTCTATCCCTGATGAGCTTTACCTTATTAGCTGCATCCACTACCATCTCTGGTCCCAATAAAGCTCTCTCACCAATATTATCCCATGATAATGGAGTGCGGCATCTCCGTCCATACAATATCTCAAATGGTGACATCTCGATACTGGCTTGGTAGTTGTTATTGTATGAAAACTCTACCAAGTGAAGATGATCCTCCCAAGAACCTCCAAGATCCAAAACACAGGTGCATAATATATCCTCGAGAGTCTGAATAGTCCTCTCTGACTGTCCATTTGTCTGAGGGTGATATGCGGTACTGAACTTGAGCTGAGTGTCCAAGCTAGTCTGTAAACTCCTCCAAAAGTAGGACGTGAAGCGACTATCCCAATCCGAGACTATGCTCACAGGAACACCGTGCAATCTGACTATCTGGTGCATATACATCTTCGCGAGCTTCTCCGTAGATGTACCCACTTTGAATGGCAAAAAGTGGGCTAATTTGGTCAACATGTCCATGATGACCCAAATTGCATCTTTACCTCCTGGAGAACACGGAAGTCCTAAAGCAAAATCCATGGTCACATGCTCCTATTTCCACTTCGGAATGGGTAAAGGCTGAAGCAATCCGCCTGGCCTCTGTCTTTCCGCATTTACCTGCTAGGCAAATCAAGCATCTGGATATGAAGCTAGCTACCTCCCACTTCATACCAAACCACCAAACATGCTCTCTCATGTCCCTATACATCTTGTTGGCACCTGGATACATAGATTACTGAGATCGATGTGCCTCTTGAGGGATCTCCTCGCATAATGCTCCACTCGGCATACACAATCTAGTACTGTGCCACAATGATCCATCATCTGCAATGCTGAAGTTCTCTTCCAACCCTATCTGGACCTATGCTCTGATGCTCCTCAGATACTTATCCTCGAACTGTGTAGCTCTGATCCGGTCCATCAACTCTGACTGTACCTGAATTCCCCACATCTATGTTGCGACTCCAGGAACTAATACCTCAATGCCCAAATTATCAAGATTGGCCAATAAGTGTCTGTCTCACATCAAGTACATAACCACTGGATACCTGCTCAAGGCATCCGCGACTACGTTGTCCTTTCCTAGATGGTACTGTAAAGAAATATTGAAGTCCTTTATTAACTCTAACCATCGCTGCTGCCTCATGTTGAGCTCTTTTTGTGTAAATACATACTTCAAGCTCTTGTAGTCTGTAAAGATCTCTACTCTCTCTCCATACAAGTAGTGTTTCCACAATTTAAGAGCAAAGATAACTGCTGCCAACTCCAAGTCATGGGTAGGGTAATTCTTCTCATGCGGGCGTAATTGCCTAGAAGCATAGGCAATCATCTTCCCATTCTGTTGTAACACACCACCCAAACCCTTACCCAATGCATTACTGTAGATAGAAAATCCTTCTGCTCCTGATGGCAATGTCAATATTGGAGTTGTAGTCAACCTCTTCATCAGTTCCTCAAATGCTGACTGACAATCCTCAGTCCAAACGAACTCCACGTCTTTCTTGGTTAGTCTAGTCATCGGCTCCGCAATCCTGGAAAGATCCTAAATAAACCTCCGATAGTAGCCTGCCAATCCAAAAAAACTCCTGATCTATGCTACTGAACTCGGGGTAGACCATGACTCAACTGCTGAAATCTACTTTGGGTTCACTGAGATCCCGTCTCCTGTAATGACATGCCCGAGAAATTCAACCTTATCAAGGAAGAACTCACACTTTGAAATCTTGCCATATAGCTTCTCCTTCCTGAGGGTCTCCAAAACTATCCTCAAGTGCTACTCATGCTCCTCTAGGGTCTTTGAATATATCATAATATAATCAATGAAGACTATAACAAACTGATCCAGGTACTGATAAAACACCTTATTCATTAGATTCATGAATACCGTTGGGGCATTGGTCAACCCAGACGGCATCACCAAGAACTCAAAATGCCCATACTGAGTCCTGAAATCTCTCTTTAGAATATAATTCTTCTTTACTTTCACTTGGTGGTACCCCGATCTCAAGTCTATCTTTGAGAATACCTTCGCTCCGCTCAACTGGTCAAACAAATCATCAATCCGCGACAACGGGTATTTGTTCTTGATAGTGAGGTTGTTGAGTTTCTTGTAGTCGATACACATGCATATCGACCCATCCTTCTTTGGTATAAAAAGTACCAGAGCACCCCATGGTGATAAACAGGAACGGATAAAGCCCTTATCTTCTAACTCATCCACCTGCTTGTCAACTCTGCCAGTTTGCTATTGTTCACTCTATAGATATGCTGAGATATTGGCTCTACGCCTGGCACTAAATCTATAGAGAACTCCACATCTCTATCCGGTGGCAACCCCGATAACTCCTTTAGAAAGACATCTATAAACTCTGTAATCAACAAATATGGCGGCCCCTGCTCTTTTACCACAGCTCCACAGAAGTCACCTTCGCTCTGCCCTGCTGCTCCTCTGACAAACTCAAACTTTGGCTCTCCTGGTGTCTGAAATAAAACTTTGCCTCCACGATAATCGATACTAGCATGATGCCTACTCAACCAATCCATCCCGAATACTATATCGTAGCTAGAAAGTGGCATTACGAGTAGACATATGCCCAACTCTTGGCCTCCCAAAGAATCACTCTGGTCCTTGCAAACATCACTGACCAGGATAATGACACCCCCAGTCATGATCTTGTAAGTCCTTGCCAACGGTTCAGACTCAAGACGATGTCTCAGAGCAAAAGATACAGATATAAAACTATGAGAAGCACCAGAATCAAATAAAGCATGAGCTAGAAAAGAATCAAGATAAACTGAACCTGAGATAACATCGCCAACTGGATCCTACTCCTCGACAGTCAAGGCAAAAGCTCGCCCCTGTCGCTGGGCACCTCTCTGCTGCTAGTGTTGAGCAAACTGCTACTGCTACGATGGTATAGGTCCTCTTTGCTGTCCCGCTGGTGGTCTAGCGGGTGCTCTTTGTGCCTGACCTCCGCCCTGAGCTCGACGAGTTAGGACTTTAGGACAAGCCCTCAACTAATGGTCTCCTGACGCATAGAATAAGCACTGGCCTAGTCTCATCCTGCATGGATCCCATCCGTGTCCTTGCTTCTTACAGAAAGTACAAGGAATAACTACCCTCTGGATCTGGTGCATTTGTTGTGCCAGCGCTCTAGCCGGTCCGTGATACTGCTGCCTCGGATGCTGGTAGTGCCTCTGGTGCTGCTGTTGGAAATGAGGCCTCTTCAGTGGTCGTATTGGTACTGGATCCTCCTATGTCTCTCGGCATCTTAGAGCTAAGCTCTAAATCATTCTTTGCTCGTTGTGCCTGTCTTAGAATCTCCTCAAAGGTGGCGGTAGGGTCTCCGTTTGTGTGGAATTTTACTTCCCAGTTCTAGCCCTTCCTGAACTTCCTGGCTTTACCTCTGGGGTTCTGCCCCTCCACGAAGCGACCTAGTCAGCAATACTCTGTCGCATACTCGTCCACCGACATACCTTCCTGAACAAGGTATTGGAACTGGCTCTCTAAAGATGTCAGAGCCACGTCTGGGAAGAACTTCTCCTTGAAAAGCTCTTTGAAAGCTTTCCAAGTGAGTCCTGGTACTGAGATCCTGGGGTCTGTCCTGAACCATGTTAAAGCAATATCGAACATCATGCACCCCGCTGCCTCTATCTGTAACATCTATAAAATTTGCGTCAGCCGAAGGTTCTGCTCGTTGTCCTTGATCCAATCATCCGCATAAAGGATCCCCTCTATGCCTCTAAAGTCCTTCGAGTCCAACCTCTTGAAGTCTATGATGGTCCCCAGCCTCTGCTGCGGGATAAACTGAGGTGGTGTCATCTGTGGCTGGACTGTGGAAGCCCTCTCAACTGCTACAAGTGTGATCTGGTAAGCATTCTCCACGATCTGTCGCAGGAACTCTGACTGATGTTACTGCACCTCCATCATCTGTTGAAAGAGCATGAATATTTGTGTCTGATCAACTGCAGGTGGTGGGGGTGAAAGATCCCCGAAAACTGTCTGTACTGTCCTCTATACCGGAGCTGGAGCACCTCCGAAAGCTGCTGCAGATACGCCCACCTGGATCGGTGAAGCCAACCTCTGGAAAGTAGGTACTGGAACATCATCTGAGGGTGCAGCCCTCATGGGTGATGAAGTGACTGATCGTGCCGTCGCGGCACCTGAGCGCTGGGAACGCGTCTTCGGCGGCATCTTGAAGCTAGATTAAAATAAGAAATCAATATTGAATATGATACAATATCATCAAAGAAGGACATAATTTATTTAAAGTAAAGCAAATATTCAATAGATAAGGATTGCAAAATAGATATTAGAATTGTTTCCTAGTTGTGATTGAGTAAACTCTCAGCCTAAATCATATTTCCTAAAGCAGGCTCATAGCAGTACTCTAGGCGAGCACCACTACGATATCGTATCGTAGAGTCGCAATTAGTACGATATTATAGAATAGATGTGACCTGCATGGGCCACCACTAATAATGTGTCACGACCCACACCCGAATATTTGGACACGAGTATGTGGTTACGCCCAGCCTACGCCACAGCATCGGCGGTAGAACGCTGTCTGGGTCATTTCTAACTATCTAACATCTCAACAATATAATATGGTACCTATCAATCATCTCAACTCTAAATGGAGGAACAATATGGTATCTCACAAATATAACTAAACTCAATCACAAACAAACTAAGGAAGATAAAGCACGAATGGAATAGCGAAGGAAATAAATCAAGATACAATCCACAATCTAAAATAATATACAAACTATGAATCTCAACAAATAGTCTAATACAAGTCCAACATAATAATAAGCTAAACCTCCTCGAGCTCTGCAACTAAGTCCTTCTGGTCTACAAGAGTATCCTCTAAAGGTACATTGTCCTGCGGCCCGTAGAATATGGGACACTGCTCTATAAGCCAATCATCTGGAAAAAAATATATCCAGTCAGGATTGGAGCAAAGTACATACCTCTGAAAGGTATACAGGTATACAGATAATGTACGAGAATATAGAACAACAATAGGTATACAGGTAATGTACTAGAATATAGAACAATAATATGAATATCTGCAATATGAGAAAATAACTAAAATCTAACTAATGTGCCTCAGAATACAAGTTTATTATGTGATCGGTTTGGGTGAACATGATCAATAAGGTAAGACGATTACAAGTGTAGTATGTAATCAGAATGTACACGATGAACAATGGGGCTTTGATCACATAATCAACTCCTACTCTCCCATCCCCAACTAATACCAATGGATCCAATCACGACACGCTACGAACATGAATATGACCACTGAACACGAGCAGTAGGTGTGCACGAATATAATCATACTGAATACGAGCAGTGTGTGTACACGAATAAGCACACTGAACACGAGCAGTGTGTGAACACGAAATATAAATCAATACCCAATATACATGATGAAATACATATACAGGAGTACCCGCTGAACACGGTAGGGGATAACATCTCCTGACGGAATCCAAGTAGTACAAGTCCATGAAATCACTGTGTCGGAATCAAGTATATAATTCTAAAACATGAATATATACACTATTATGAATTAAAAACTAACAGAGAAATATACTCTCCTGACGTCCTGAGCAAGGTATGTCTCTCGATACCCAAGCTGGTGTCACACAGACCTATATATGGTATATTGCATCAATACAAGATTCTAGAATAAAAATAAGTTAAACTAATGCAATTCTAAGTCATACAGTCATTTCTAAGTCAAACCGACTAATTCTAGGTTGTATGAGTCCAACTCTAGGATACTAGGTCAATACACTATGAAACTAAGCAACACTAGCTAATCTAAGATACTATGAGACACACAAAATGTCGTATCTCAAGCTACGCAAGCTTTAATATATGAAAATATTAATTTATATATATTTACAAGTCAATATATATATAGTACTTAACTAATCAATGCAAATTGGATACCTTGGCCTTGCACCAATGCGTATCACACTACCACATACCAAACTCGATACTCAAACCCAATACCTTGAGTATCGACCCACTACTTTGACATTACCTTGGTATCCTAAGGTAATTCAATCCTAGTGAATATAGCTAATACCCCATATACTAACTGATACCCTTAACTACTACCCATCTAACCCAACAAAATATATAAACCCAATATATGGTGGCCCATGCAGGTCTACGACTATATTGTTTTAGTTTTAACTAAGGAACCAAACATGCCTGCAATTAGGATAGGATGAATTATAGGATCTCATCCACTTGTTGATCTGTTCTTGATCTCTATATCGATTTCAAAATAATTTCTTGACTTGCATCTTGTCTTGATTCCTCTGTGCAATTCTCATAGTTTACTTTTATTGCAGAGTAATAGATCCAAGAACCGGTGACGAGAATCCCGTAGGTACACCATAAGGTACTGTGGTTACCTACGACGATGGAGTGATACCAGTGGGTGGAGGTCAATCAGCTCAACAAAGCAATCAAGCAGGTCAACATACCTCAAGATTTTGGCGAGATAATATTCCACCACCACTGCAGTTTACTCCACTAATGCCCATTTTTCCACAAGGACAGGCTATGGATGGACAGCAAATATTTCAAATATTCTACGCCATGATGCAAGCCCAACAGCAGGTTCATCAAGAGGCTGAGCATCATGAGGCGGAAAACTTGAGGAACAGCCTAGTAACCGTACCGGAGCAGGCGAATCCACCAGCTAGGTGACCATCGACGGGATCTATCACTAATTTCTGCCAGCTGAAGCCCCATAAATTTTTTGGCAAGAAGGAGCCCACTGAAGTTCATGAGTGGCTCACAAACACTCAGCACCAGTTGGAAGCAGCTGAGCTTCCGAGGGAGCAATGGATGATTGTCGTTAGGATGCAGTTAACGGGCAATGCACATCACTGGTGGCTATCTGAGGAGAGACAGCTCGGACTGGACTGAGTCACTTGGAAGGAGTTCTCTAGACTCTTTTAGGATATCTATATTCCAGCTATTGCCAGAGTAAAACTTAGAGATAAGTTTAACCGCCTCATTCAAGGTAATATGACGGTAGAAGAGTACAATACGGAGTTCATCTATTTGGGTCGCTTTGCCCCTACTCTAATTTCGACAAAAGAGAAGAAAGCCGAGAAGTTCTTCGACGGACTTAGGTTTGAGCTACAGAGATTGATCAGATCCGTTGTACCTACTTTATACACGGATATCCTTGCTGTAGCATGGCGTATGGAGTGCATCACCAAGAGAGAGTCCAGCCTAAAATGGCCATTCACATCAACACCAGCTAGAGCACCACAAGGGGAGTCTGCAAAGCAACCCCAGAGAAATCCACCACAGAGAGCAGCACCAAGAGCCACATCCCTTCCTACTTGTCACTACTATGGCAAGGTAGGCTATATTGAAAGGGAGTGCAGATGCAAGTTGGGACTATGCTTGATTTGAGGATCCAACCAACATCCAACTATGGACTGCCCTGAGCATCGAGAGGGAGCATCGATGGAAGATCGACCAGCTTTACCAGCACCGAGACCAGCCCAACAGCCACCTAGGCCAGCTTATCCAGCATTGGGAGCACCACAGATGAGAGTTGGAGGAGTCATACCACCAGCTCCAGGAGGGTATCAACCGAGGCCACCTTTGGCACCACAGGCAGCACTATTTCAGCAGGCTCGGCAGCAGAGAGGTCCAACTCAGGGATGAGGATAGGCATTTGCATTGGCTATTGAAGAGGAAGCTACTGCAGGAGAGGTCATAGCAGGTACTGTATTAGTAGCTTCATTACCTTTTGTAGCTTTATTTGATTTTGAAGCATCGCATTAATTCATAGCTGCTAGCTTCGTAGCCACACATAGAGTAGATACCGCACCCCTTCCGAAGACTAAGAGAATTCTTATGGGAGGTAAAATTATCCCAGTTAGTAACATTTGTAGATCTTGTTCGATAGTAGTTTGTGGAAAAGAGATGCGAGCTAAATTCTTGATCTTTTTTATGCCGGATTATGATGTTGTACTTGGTATGGACTGGTTGAGTCAGTACCATGCGACCCTATATTATCGGCTTGGACGGGTTATATTTAGACCACCTGGACATCCAGAGTTTGAGTTTCTTCGGGGTGCCATAGAGCAAGGTTTTCAGTCTACACTTAGGGTACTCTCTGCAGAAGGGGAGTCTGAGTAGCCAAAGGTTGTATCTGAGTTTGTGGATGTATTTCCCGATGATCTTCCAGGCTTACCACCTAATCAGGAAATAGAATTCATAATAGACTTGACTCCAGGATCGGAGCCTATCACTTCATCAGTGTATCGGCTTGCACCTAAGGAGTTAGTGGAATTGAAGGAGCAAGTTGATGATCTTCTGGAGAAGGGTTTTATTCGACCCCGTGTTTAACCATGGGGAGCAACCATACTATTTGAGCCGAAGAAGGATGGGACGGTACGCCTGTGTATTGACTAAAGGGCACTGAACGCTGTAACCATTAAGAACCGGTATCCCTTGCCATGCATTGACGATCTATTCGATCAGTTGAGTGGTGCTAGTATATTCTCAAAGATCGATCTTAGATCTGTTATCACCATATTAGAGTGTGAAAAGAGGATATACCGAAGATAGCCTTCAGGATAAAGTATGGATACTATGAGTTCTTAGTTATGCCGTTTGGTTTAACCAATGCGCCAGATATGTTCATGAGTTTGATGAACGGATATTTTTATCAGTACTTGGACAAGTTCGTGGTTATATTTATTGATGACATCTTGATATATTCCAAGAGCTACAAAGAGCACGAGGAGCATCTCAGAATTGTGCTAGAGATGCTGAGATAGGAGAAACTATACGCTAAACTCAGTAAATATGAGTTTTGTATGGATATGGTGCATTTCCTGGGATATATCATCTTGGGAGAAGGACTTTCAGTTTATCCGGAGAAGGTTGCTGCAATAGAAACTTGGCTTACACCTACATCAGTTGCGAAAGTGAGAAGTTTTCTCGGACTTGCTGGATACTACCGGAGGTTTTTGGAGAATTTCTCAAGGATTGTGGAGCCTAGGACATGGTTAACGCAAAAGGACCAGGAGTTTGCATGGACAGAAGATTGTCAGAAGGCCTTTGAGGAGTTGAAGAGGCGATTGATGACAGCACCGGTCTTGACTCTTTCCTCAGGATCGGGAGGCTTTATTGTTTATAGTGATGCGTCAAGCAGTAGAATATGATGTGTTTTGATGCAACATGACAAAGTTATCGCTTATGCATCGACACAGCTGAAGGTTCATGAGAAAAACTACCCGACGCACGATCTTGAGCTAGTTGCAGTAATATTTGTATTAAAGATATGGAGGAACTATCTTTATGGAGGAAAGGTAGAAATCTTTACTGATCACAAGAGTTTGAAGTATATCTATACTCAGAAAGAGCTTAATATGAGGCAGAGACGTTGGCCAGAGTTGATGGTCAATTTTGATATAGATTTGCAGTACCATCCGAGCAAGGCGAATGTTATAGCAAACACACTTAGCAGGAAGCCCACAACTTATTTCTTGACGATACAGCCCCAGCTATTAGAGGATCTACAGGAGCTCAAGATAGAGGTTATTTTGCCAAGACAGAGTGGATTATTGGCGAATTTTAAAGTTAAGTCATCACTAGTGGAGAGGATTAAGACGGCATTACCCACAGATGCTAGGTTTCGGAGACTTAAAAAGAAGACAGAATATGGCATACTTGTAAACCCTCTCACCCAAAAATAGGCATTTCGTGTGTATTTGTATTTCTTGTAATTTTTTTAGATTATTTTTCAAAACAAATTAAAATCCAATAATTTTATTAGGATACTTCACCGTGGTTTGGAGATTAATAATATAGGATGGCCCCAAAATCTGTATCGCCCTTCATAGGAAGTAGCCTACACAGGAGACACTACTTGTAGGATCTTTTTGTGGAACGAAAATTCGATCCCTTGGTATTAGTATGACATTAGTGTAACAACCATAGATTAATGGTTAAATATTTAGATATTATATATATATAATTTATTTATGGTTATTTTTTAACCCCAACTTCCTACAATTAGCATCCCAAAATTTCTCCTACCAAATTAGGTATTTTTCCTTTTTATAGATGTGCACATTATTTACTATTACCTATTTTTTGAATATTTATTTAATTAATTACTTAGTTAATTAGATAATATAATTATTTGATTTATAACTAATTAAATATCTAAGTATTAATTACAAAATATTTTATTAAATATTTTGGCTGTACTATTTTATTAAAACTTTACAAAGTATTTTTCTAGAATTTATTTGTGTGCAAATATTTTTTTTGGATTTTTACCTCATTTATATATGTGAATATATATATAAATAATAATAATAATAATAATAATAATATTAATAATAATAATAATAAGAAGAAAAGATAATAATAATAATAATAATAATAATATTATTATTATTATTATTATTATTGGTATTAATAATAATAATGTTAATGAAAAAGAAAAAAGAAGATAAAATACTAATGATAATAACACTAAACCCAAACAAACCCTAACCCCAATCTACTTCCTAATCCCCTATTCCCATAGAACCGAACCCCCAGACCCGCGATCTCTCCCTCTCTCTCTCCCATCTCTGTATATATATATATATATATATATATATATATATAAACCCTAACTCAAATCTAAACCCTAACCCTAACCGAACCCCTTCGGCGAGCGCCCGACCCCCGGCGACATCAGCCCCACGACCGACGCCACCACCCCCGCAGCCGCGCGCCGCCGCAGCCCGCAGGCCGGCCGCCGTCCGTCCCCGAGTGCGCAACGCGCGTACCCCCGCCCGCGTATGTGCACAGTTTCGAGCCTCTCTTCAAGGTAATGTATCTCCTTCATCTGTGATCCTTTTTGCGTGCGGTTTATTCGTGTACGTTCACAACCAAATTCTCTAGGATTTTTATTCAAGTGGGACGAGTTTTCGTGCCCTATATTGGTCGAAAAATTGACCGAAAAATGACCGAAAAACTGACAAAAAATAATCTAAAATTTCAACACCAAACCCCCATGTTCACACCCAATTTGACGTTAACCTGTTTATTATTTTCAAAAACTAATTAAAAGGTTTTTCTTCTCCATATAATCAAGAATTTTTTTTATTTTTGTTAATTTGTTCTATGTGTAAAATTATTCGGCCTCCAAATCGACCAAAAAACTTATTTTTAAAATATTAGAAAATTATGATACGGAGCATGCCCCGCCAAACGGGACTACCTCGTTGTGTACCAATTATACTGAAAGGCACGTATGGTATATCTTGACGTGTGGACTTTCGCGGAAGTGGATTCGGACGTATGTGCGCGTCAGAATCAACATATATCCGTAAAAAGTATCTATATCGTAACTTTTACAAAATACTGCACCATTTTGTGTACGCTCGTCAGAATATGACGAAACTTGCGCCATTCGATTCATGGTATCACGCTGGTCCTGTGACCCAAGTTTCACGCGATTCTGAGATAGTTGACCAAGACTCCTATTTGCGGGCCCCATGGTTGATTTTAAGAGCGAATTTGTGTTCGGCTCACCGGAATTCAAAATTGGACGTACCGTTGAGTTTGTATTAACGTTTATAATTTTTTTAAACTATAATTTATCCTATTTAGAGACCTTTACCTTTGGCACACTTTTCGGTACAAAATAGCCCACATGTGGACCCCGCTTTGACCCGAAATTACCGTTTTGCCCCTATGTCCAAATTGGATGAAAGGGTAGTATTTTCTAGCTGTCTCGCTTATTCTGGAAATGTTGGTGATATTTATTTCAGCATCCAGAGACGCTTATTCGGAGGCCATAGTTTCTGATCCTCTGTACTTGACACCTGGACGTTTATATTACGCAGCTTTCTTGCCAGGCAAGTATACCTTGCCATTATACTATGTTTTATATTTCATATGATGCATGTATTTTATTTCTGTCATTTAGTTCATATATTTTAACTGCTATATAAACTGCGCGTCCAAGAATAACTTGGGTGCAACGACGGTGACGTCGTATTTTATCTTTATTATATATTATGCATGTTGACCTTTGTTTTACGAGACCACCACATGATTTGGAGGCATCATTATGTTTCATTGGCCATGACACATCTGTTACACGAGTGTGAGTCTCATGTAGGACACGGACTTGCGTGACAGGCTGGCCTCTTGTACGTATGAGACGTGCGATAGGGAATAACTGTTGATAGAATTTGCATAATAGAAGACTTGGCAGTTATTAGAGGTATTATCGTGTCATGGATATGACATTCTTAGAGCATAGGGTGGGGAGAACAACAAGTAAGGCGTTTGGGCTCCTTTGCACTTTTTTTGTGTAACCCGTACGCTCCGCCGGAGATGCGCGGTCATGATGACCCTATATATTATCAGGCGGCCTCTGGCGTTCAAAAGATGACATGCTTTGTAGGCCCCTGATTCTCTGAGAGAATTATGCCAATCCCATTTTATCCAGATAGCCTACTTGTTGAAAAGTTGTTCTCAAAATGCATTCACATAGATGGTTAGGCGACCCTTGGATGTTTATTTTTCAGTACTTTATTGGCATGCTTCTATGTATCTTGGTACGTCCCTTTGAGGACCTGGTCCCTTTTCGGTGTAGACCATCATGACTATTTGCAGGAGCATGGATCAGGACTTGCTACTTTGTTCTCTTTCGAGGGGATCTTCTCTTCAGGCCTTATTGTTCATTAGATGTTCTTATTGTGTTTACTTTTATATTCTAGTTTGGCAGTGGATTTGTTTTCACTCGACTATCATTCTTTGATACTTAATATTGATATTCAGTTATATAGTTGATTGATTATTTATTCATTTATTTACTCTGTGGATGAGATTTAGTTATGCCCTGTTACTTGTGATAATTATATGCCACTTGTGAATTATTGTTCATAATACAGCGTACGTATGTGTTATGGTTTCCATATATTAGAGTTGTCATATACATACGGCTGGCATGCTTATGTATTCCTAGTCCTACGTATTTTGGGACTGGGGCGTGACAATACAGACGGGACTTCGAATCCATGAGGACGGGACGTTAAGATGCAAAAATTGCCTATATGTTCTGAATGGGGAGTTGAGACATGAGTTGATATCTGAAGTACATATCTCCATGTACTTTATTCACCCGGGAGGTACGAAGATGTACCAAGATTTAAAAAGTACTATTGGTGGCATGGGATGAAGAAAGAGATTGTACGATTTGTGGCAAAATATTTGGTCTGTCAGCAAGTTAAGACCGAGCACCAGAGAACCGCTGGTATGTAACAACCGCTTCCCATACCCAAATGGAAGTAGGAACATATCACTATGGATTTCGTTATAGGATTTCCAAGGAGCCCCAGTCGGAAGGATGCAGTCTGGGTTATTGTGGATCGACTCACCAAATTGGCACATTTCTTATCGTTCAGAATTGGACAGTCCACGGAGTTTCTAGCCAACATGTATATACGACAGATCATAAGATTACATGGAGTACCAGTTAGTATTGTGTCTAATAGTGACTCAAGATTCACATCCTATTTTTTGTGAAGCATGCAGGAGAGTCTTGGCACCCGACTCAAGTTCAGCACTGCTTACCATCCACAGACAAACGGTCAGTCGAAACGCAAGATTCAGATCCTGGAGGATATGCTGAGGTCGTGTATGTTAGAATTTGGAGGGTCTTGGGAAGACCATTTGCACTTGGTGGAGTTCTCTTACAATAACAGCTACCAGGCGAGCATCCAGATGGAACCTTTCGAGGCATTGTATGGCAGGAAATGGAGGTCACCGATATATTAGAATGACGTTAGCGAGCGTCAAATACTCAGTCCGGAGTTAGTGATGCAGACAGTTGAGAAGGTAAAGCAAATTCATAGTCATCTTCGTGTAGCTCAGGATAGACAAAAGCATTGGGCTGACACACATCGCCGACCTTTGGAGTTTACGGAAGGAGAACATGTATTCTTGAGGATCTCACTACTCAAGGTACTATTCAATTTGGTAGTAGAGGCAAGCTGAGCCTGAGGTACATTAAGTCATTTGATATTTTGAAGCGTATTGGTGAGGTGGCGTATCGTCTTGCATTACCCCCATCTTTAGAGGGAGTGCATGATGTATTCCATGTCTCACAGCTGAGGAGGTACGTGACTGACCCAAGTCACATAGTCGATCATTCTGAGATTACAGTAGGACCTAGCTTGAGGTATGAAGAGCAGCCAGTTGGGATACTTGACATTAGTGAGAAGATATTACGGGGTTATACGATTAGATTGGTCCGGGTAGCTTGGAAACATCACTCCCCCGGTAAATCTGCTTGGGAACGAGAGGATATCATACGCCAGCGTTATCCTCACATATTCGAAGATGTAGGTATGACCTAAGAAATATCTATAGGTTACCAAAAAAATTTTTAGTAGTTAATTCTTAATTGCGAGAATGTAATCCTTTTAAGGTGGGTAGATTGTAAACACCCAGATTTTTAGAATTTCAGTTATAATTTTTTTAGATTTTTTTGTAATTTTTAATTAATTATAATAAATGTTCTTCAGGAATTAATATTTTTGTGAATTAAATTAATTATTAAAATATTATAAAAATTTATATTTTTGAGTGTAAAATTAATAATAGGATATTGTGTAATTTTTCTGGAATTTATTGGGCTAAAAAACTATTTTTAAATAGCTAAAATGTATTATTTTTAAATAAACCAACTTGAACCAAACCAAACTGAACCAAACCAAACTGAACCCAACCCAAATAAATCGGATCCTACCCGACCCGTACCCGCAACCCGTACCCGACCCGCTAACCCTTTTGTCTATAGTAACCGAAACTAATTACTTCCTCGACCACTACAGTTTTTGCCGTCGGTCGACTTCTCCGATTCACCTCCCTCAACCGCAGTCGACCTCTCCGTTCACCTCCCTCAACCGCGGCGACCTATCCGTTCATCTCCCAGTAATCCGCCGTACCTCGCCCTATAAAACCACCACCACCACCATCACAACCTCCCTCACCCCGACGACTCTGGTCACTCTGACGACTCCGGCCTCGACGATGACGGCTCTGACAGGAACCTCCCCGAGCGGTCGTGACTGAACGCACGTGAGCAGCGGGTGAATGACAACAGCCACCGATGAATGTGCACCGCCGTCGATGATCGAGTACCGCCGCCCGCCACCGTCCACTCGCAGCACACCGGCCGACCCTCTCTGTTTACAATGAGTGTTCTTCTTCCACGATGTATCGATTCTCGAACGGCCTATTGCGTTGGGTCACAGTATGACCCTCTCGAACCCTGTATAATTAGTTTGGGGTATCGTGTCATGTATCGGTCGTAAATTGCGACGCAAAACAGGAAAAAATAACCCAAATTAGAGTTAAAAAAATGTCCCAAACCCCCATGTTCATGGCCGTTTTTTTTCCAACCTAGTTAATATTTTTAAAATTCACTTAAACAGTAAATTAGACAACATAAACAAGTTTTAATCCCATTAATTAGTTTATTTTAATTTATTATATACTGAGTTTTATTCGTGGTTAAAGTTGACCATAAACTTGGTTTTCAAAACCTAAAATTTTCCGAAATGGGGTGCGTTCTGCTAAACGAGGTAACTTCATCGTGTGTGAATTACACCGAAAGAAGCGTATCGTCAACACAAAACTGTAGGATTTTGTGAGTTGATTTGGATGTGCGTGCACACCGGAATCAACGCGTATCTGTCGAAAAGTTATGTATTGGCCTGTTCTGACACTCATCATAATTTTTTGTGTGCTTGTCATTTTGTAACAAAATTTGTGCCATTGGATTCCTAGCGTTATGCTATTCCTATGACCCAAGTTTGGTTCGATTCTGAGAACGTTGATGAAATCCCATTTTTGTGGGCCCCACGGTTCCATTTGACGGGCAATTTCGTGACCGGCTTATCGAAATCCAGTTCTGGATGTTCTGTTGGGTTCGTATCATCGTTCTAGACTCGTAGACACTAAGTTTGACAAATTTGGAGAACTTTGTCTCTGACACATTTTTTGGTGCGAAGTAGGCCACAAGTGGACCCTGTTTTAACAAAAAACTGTTAATTCTGTCCTGTATCCAAATTAGACTTATTGGTAGTCAATCCTAGCTATATCATATATTCTGAGAGTGATGATAATATTTATTTCAGCATCTAGAGGCGTACCTGGAGATTCCATATACACCAGAGCAACTAAAGGAGTTCAAACCCCAGGCAAGTGTACCTTGCCAAACTTGCAGTAGTTTATTTTTTGCTTGAGTTATTTCTGTGATGTACCTGCTCAACCTAGGACCGTGAGACGTTGCTTAGCGTCCAAATAAGATTCGGTTGTCGACGCCGTACGCGGATTCGTATAACGTCACTTAGAGAGTTGATATCACGATCCTATATATTTTCGTGCTTGCTTTATCAAGTATGTCAAACCTTATGACACTTGACACTATTCATGAGACAGAATCTTTCCTGAGTTATTTATGGTGATTCTGTATAGGCTTACAGGATTCGTGACATAAGACTTGCATATAAATAGATATCATTATGACTCGCTATACTAGCTAGAGGTCATGATCTTGCGTGTTATGGACATGAGACGTCGTGGACATAAGATGTGTGATTATATTGGGTGGGGAGAGACACATAGGCTACAGGCTGATTACATATATATATATATTTATTATTGCGGTGCTTTAGTCTCTACATCAGAGCTTGGCCTATTACGTGATATTACTGCTACCGGCTCCCCGACACAGAGCTTGTAGTGGTATCAGCCTGAGTACTAATGATGCCCTCATTTGTATATCACATAGTTGGTTACATAGCTTGCCCTGTTAATATATTTTTAT